>QTSX02002969.1:0-243602 GCA_014839935.2 Entomophthora muscae
TCAACTTGCGGAATGAGTTAATTCTGGCAGTTGCTGGATTTTGAATAGGAGAGGTATATTTTATTGTATAATGCTTTAGACTTATATAGCTTTTGCTGTGGCGGGGGTTTAGTTGGATCAAACCTAGGGGTTGGTCATGTGCAGGATGGGTTTGAGTCACTGGATACTTGGACAAGGCATGTGATATTGGTTTGTTGCCTTTCTCAATATGTAGAACAGTATATTGGATTGGCACCAAACCAGGCAATGACTGGATGTTTAGTGTGTCAGCAGTGGCCAGAATACCTGTACATCTAGCTTCTCAACAATATTCTAGATCTTCCCTTTTCTTGTTTTGCATAACTCCCAGATACAGTAGTTTTAAAATCTATGGCAACAACCAAAAATACCTCAGATTTAAACAAAATGATTTCAGATTTAAACAAATTCCAAGTCGCGCAAGATTCAGGATTCAATTAATTTAAAAAAATTCAGTTAATAAATGAACTTTCAAACAAAAAACAAAATTTCACTAGCCCATTATACAAAATTATATCAAACATCAAGAGGTGTAGCTCAAACCACAAATGAAATGAACTGACGCAACAAGTGAGATGGATGGATGTCATTGCGGAGTATATTATAGTCCAATCAGGATTCATATGAGGCATCAACAGTAGGACTAAAATGAAACAAAATCTTAGTACTCTAGAAGCAAGATTACCCAAACTAAAAACAAAATGAAGTCACACAAGATGTGTAGAGTGAGCAGCCTAAAATAGAAATATAACAGTTTAAAAGCCAATCAACAGCTATCCAATTTAGGAACAGAGGCATTTTATTCATTTTCATGGCTCCAGATTTGTATAGAATGGTTTGAGAACCTTTCAAATATGGAATGGTGATTACAATAAAAATAAATCATAAAATTTCAAAATTTCTACTTTTAGTGATTTTATCCTAGGTTTTAGTTCAATATGGTTTTCAACAGCAACATTTTTGATGGCGCCAGCAGCCAAGCCAGCAGCAGCCAAGTCAGCTTCAATGGAGGCAAGGCTCAGAACATGGAGGCACCTGTTTACACCCAAGCCTTTGAGGCAGGTAACAAGGAAGCTGACCTGTTACTGACCCCCGACCCATATGGCTTTGACTTGTTCAGTAGTCACATAGTGTCTAGCTCTGCCCCTGCCCCTGTACCCACCCCCGCACAAGCTGCCCACCAACCAACCAATCAGGATAGCAACCTTGATTCAGAACAACTTCCTGCTGCTAGCCAACCTGCCCTCTATAGCCAATCAGTCTTCAGCTCCCATGGCCCAGCACCCCAAGCAACAAATCATCACCACCCAAATTCTTCAGGAAATTGTGGCACTGAATCTACAGGGTCTGTCCTGGGAACAGATTGCCGCCCAGTTGCAATTTACCTGAGCTACTGTCAGAGGGAATTCAACAACCTGATGAACAGGGGGAATCTGATTGGGATGGCCAAGAAGCCCAAGAAGCCCCCCAAGTCACAAATATCTGAGGCATACCTAATCATTCTTGACCTCCTCTAGCAAGATCCCAATCTTCCCTTGACCCAGGTCTGGAAGCAACTTGCGCACCATGGCATTTGGGTGTCTGAGCGCATGGTGCAGCTCTGGATGTATAGGAAGGTGGCTTCTATACTGGGTTCTTACCAATTTTGCCGGCAACATATGAGATGGCGCTGAGGATTCCCTGTATGACACCACCATCAAATCAACCCTGGTCCAATTGTTGAAACTGCAGGCTTGACCCGCCAGCAAGGTTCCAACCAAGTGGGTTCGTGACCCACAATCCAATTATCTGGTCACTCAAAGCCAGACTAGGAAGTCAACTTGGATTACCAAATCCATCAACATGAACAGATGATGATCCTTCACGGTGGATACCTCAATTTAGTGCTTGACTCATTAGCAGGATCAAGCCACCCCCTCTTTCATCCAGCCGTGTGATCACCAATCATGTTCCTGCTATCCATTGATTCACAATAGCTATATAATCACTATCTCACAATAAAGATTATTATCTATCTTATAAATATTTTCCCCCATGTAACTCTGCTAAAACAGCACAGTTACAACACAATGCCTTACTATTCTAACTGATGATGTCATGTTCCTCTCCTATTACAAGCTATCAATAGCTTTTGATGATTTTGTCAAGCAATAAAGAGCCGCCACTCAAAAAGGAAGAAAGAAGGTCAAGAAGGGGACTTTCATTGGTGCGTTTCTGGTTGTTTCAGCCAAGGGTTCTGTCTATTATCAGACAAACCCAGATTTCATCAATGGCTATTTGTACAGCCACATCCTTAGTAGATTACTCAACTTCTGGGATGACTTGAATTCCAAGCATCGGGTTTTCTTGAGCCACCAGATGGAGGGTAGCTCCACTGCCCTTGAGGCCATCCAGGATTGTGGGCACCAGGCCCCCATGTACCCAGCTGGTCATACTGACATCCATCTGGCTGATGTTATTTTCTTTAATATTGGAGATACACTCCAGGAGCTCAGTCCTCATGCTTTCAACAACCTCTATCTTGGGGTCCTTGACCACAATTCTCTCTTTGGTCACCAAATGGTGGCTGACTTGTTTGCGCAAATTGTCTTTCATATGATCATGGGCAACCAATCACGTAAGGATAAGCGCCTTTCACCCCATGCCACAGCCATCTACCAGCCCATCCAGCCAATGACAGACAAGGAATATAATGAGCATTATATGGCAGCTATCACGCGCAATCCTTCTACCCCTACCCCCGCCACCACCACCACTCACCTTCCAGCCCCACCCACCCAGGCCCCCCAGGCCAGCACTTCCTTGACATCTTCCTTTCTGCGCTATTCTGCCTACTAGGCATCACTCTTCCCCACCCCAATAAACCCCATGTTGCCAAGCATTTTCTATTTATATTATCTTTATTTTGAATTTCAATTGTTCATGTTCTCTTTGTTTATAGTTGGATTTATTCTTTATGTTCAGCTAATTTCTATAAAATCATATATTTACTATGTTGTGCATCTAGATCCAGAATACAGTTATTTTTAGCACTTTGCACAGCCCCCTGTGAAAATATTAACACAATTTGGTGATCAGCCAAATTTGAATTAGAAAATTATAGGTTAATTTTGTTTAGATAAAGTTGTTACTGATCCAAATTCAAAACCTTAATGATAAACTTTAAGCCAATCAGGAGCCAAGTGATAAAGTGATTGTTGTGATATAAAGGGTCATTCAATAATTCTTTGATGCATGTGCGCTAATGAATATGATTGGCTGGTTGTTTTGCTATTGTGTGCCATTGCTGATGTGGCAAGTTGTTGATGGACTAGTGCTAACCCAGCAGCTGATTGGGCACTAGTCCACCAACAACTTGCCATAGCAGCAATGGCGCTCAATGGAAAGACAACCATCCAATCATATTAATTAGTGAACATGCATCAAAGAATTATTGAATGACCCTTTATGTCACATCAATCACTTTATCATTTGGCTCCTGATTGGCTTAAAGTTTATCATTAAGGTTTTGAATTTGGATCAGTAACAACTTTATCTAAATACAGTTAACCTATAATTTTCTAATTCAAATTTAGCTGATCACCAAATTGTTGTTAATATTTTCACAAGGGGCTGTATAAAGTGCCAAAAAGAATATGGTAATTATGGAAGCAATGCCAACACAAAGCAAACAACACATATTGAGATGAACGTAAAACATATACACAATGGGGGAAAATGGGATATTGGAGTAATGTGAAAACAAACAGGGATAAACAAAGAGGCAATAGTATCAGAATAATACTGATTTTATTTGGGTGAAAGCTATAAAAACATAAGGAAATGTTAGTAAAAAATCAATGAGAGAATTGGAGAAGCTTTTGAAGGACCTTGACTCTGAAATTACAGAGATCAAAGAAATTGACCGCAAGGTCAAAGCAAGAGTTAAGTGCACCATCCTTGAAGGAGACAAAATAGACAAGGTGTTGGCCAAGGCGCTTATGGTCAAAATACCAGACACTCCTGAGAAGACAATTGAGCGCTTACTAAACATTCAGAAGATGGTGGTTGAGGGCCTCCAGTTTAAGGCGTACAATCTTTCTGCACTGTCTGTCTGGGTTGACAACTCTGAAATGTATGCCCACCTCAAACCAGCCAAGAAAGCCAGAACCAAGGACACAGAATTGCCAGTGCAATTGCTTGCGCTAAAAATGCAAAGCCTGCCAAAGCCACAGGCAAGGAGGAACCCTGCAAAGGTTCATAAAAAATTATAATTAATAAAAATATCAAAATACTTACCTTTTTTGTTAAAAAACATTGACAGTGAACTCTGCCGGGTCCTGGTTCCTTTTATCCTCCCCACATTATATTCAAATTATTTTACTCACATAGCCAAACAGCTCTATCTGACCCCCTTGTCTTGCAGGAGCTCAAAGACAGGGCTCATGGTACCTTTCTGATGACAAGGGACACACTAGCCGGGCTGAGGCGTGACAAGGGGGCATCTGAGTGGGCAGTTACTGCCTACAAGGATTCCCAACTGATCCGCCTGGACCTGGTGGTTCTCAGTGAAGTTTACTGTGTAAATTCCATAGAGCTTGTTTGGGACGTCCTGGAGACGCTCCCATTCAAAAATGTACCAGAGATGGGCTGGTACCATGTGGCTGCCTGCTTCTGCTTCCTGGTAGAGCATACCATCTCTTACCTCTTGGACAACTTTGGGCGCGCGGTAGGAAAACTGGCTGTTGCAGATGTAACAGCTGTAAAGAAGACAAAAATCTTTCTTTATGACTTTGGGCTGGCCTGGAGTGCCAACAAGACGGGAGTCCCTCTGGCAATGGAGCTCACGTTTGCCAAGACAAAGCACAAGAAGAAGATTCGTACTATGTATAATAAGCTCTGTGAGTTTACAGAAGCCTTTGCTGGGCAAAGGCTTCACCTCGTTGTTTACCTGGGGCTCCTCTTTTACTTTGGGATGGACACGTCTGTAGAGGATCTTGACAGGGTCCTCCTAGGGATTGACAAGGCCCGGCTCTCCCTGGATGGGAAGAAGGTCCTCCTGGATACGGCTCGGTGGACCATGTTATCCAGGACGCCTTGGTCCTGGCTAAAATTTATGGGGTTGCAGTCCCGCCAGAGAAGCTACTGCTTCACTCCCACCTGACTGTACTCTCTTTCACCAGCAGGCGGGAGTATTTTAACCAGGGTGTATCCACCGTCCACAGTGTGGCAGTGGAGGTTGTGCGCCACCTCTATTGTGAGGTGAGTACATACTGCCAAACCCATTATAGGTGCTCTTAATTTTTTCTCTGTATCAATAAACATCTTTATACTCAATATTATTTTTATTATAAATAATTTTTTAAGTATTATTTTAGTAAACAAGATTTGCAAAATATATCCCAGAGAAGGTCTTAATAAACACATAATAATATATGTTAATAAAATATACTTCTAATTTGTACACTTAACATTTAACTTTTTTAATTTGATTTTTATATTTATTTGACAAAAGTGATATAAATATATTTGCGTAATCCAGTATCAAGTGCTTGGGATAACCTCAGATGACATAATAAAAAATATAATATAAAATAAATAAATTACTTACCTATTGATGGTCTTGCCAAATGTAATTGTGGGCTTAGAAGCTTCTAAATATAAAATGATAATTAATAAATCTTAAATAGTAGATAAGAGAATATAAAAAAGTTGGACAAGCTAAGCCTTTAATTGATTGGCTATTTGGCTAGGCACACAGGGATAAATGAATCAGCGTGGTCATAGAATTTGGCCACAGTCTCAGCTGGGAGAGTGTGGATCCTGGCCTGCAGCAAATCAAAGAGGTCCTCAGTCCCAGTTGGGGGTCCTTGCTTGACAACTTTCTTGAGCCACCCAAAGACTTACTTTATGGGATTTAGGAAGGGCAAACAGGCAGGGAGGAAGAGAAGGCACAAATTTGCTCTGGCCAATTTCTGGGGGCCCACTGTGATGCTAGTGTCAATCATTGGGAATTCCTTGAGAATATCAGCCACCTTATGGAGACCAATGTTGTCCAGCACAATTATGTTATTGAAGCCCAGGCTTGTGCGCCTCAGGTGCTCCTGGACCAATTGGAGAAATGCTAGAAAGGTACGGCTGTTGTGGGAGCCTGGTATCATTTGATAGAGCTTGAACCCCTTTGGACTGAGGAGAGCCACCATTGAATATGCTCTGGCGCGGACTGCAGCATGCCAAGCCATTCCATCATTGGAGCCTCTGGGGACATACCCATACTCATTGTGCATCAACAAGGCAAATGCCAATTTGTCAATGTAGTAGAATTTGACTGTTCCCTAGGCTTTGAGAGAAGTGTACACCTCTGTGTATTTTTTCCTGATGTCAATGTTGGCTGGGTTATTCCAATTGTAGGGGGATACCCCAAACTTTTTCCAGGAAAAGCACATTCCCTTGAGCAGATGGTAGTAAAAGGAAATCAAGGCCTCAACCCCAAAAGTAGATTGGACCATGGCCTGTATGTTTGCAAGTTCAAGATGGAAGTCCTGGGTTATCCACTGGCAGATTGCCCATTTGTGCTCCTTGGTGAGCATGGTAGACACACACAGGGATTTCTCCACGGCAAGGACATGGTCAGTATTGATGAAGGTGTTGAATGTCTTTGAAACGTACTTGGGATCCACCCCAACAAGAGCCGCGGCCGCCTTGTAATCACCAGATTCCCGCATTAGCTTGAGCAGGATGATGCATTTGATATAAGGGATGCACTTCTAAGAGGGCTTTGTGGGAGTTGGTGAATCTAGATCCTGATTGGAGACTGGCTTGCAAGGCATGGGTACCTTGTTGTAGAAGGCTACAACTTTCTTTAGCACTAACTTTCCCTCATCATTTTGATAGAACTCAGGCTCCTTGCCCTCTTCCTGGTTGCCATCAGTGACATAGGGCCTGTAGCTAGTATCAAGTACAGGCTTCACCTTCTCCAGCATGGCTGACGGGACAGACTCTTGCGGTATACAACGTCAAACACATAAAAAGTAAGTTATACCTCCTTGTTTCTAAACGTTTTTGTAGTGGTGACCTTGGTGGGCTTCCAGGTCAGCTTGGGGACTCAAGGGTTGATGCTCTGCATCCTAGTAGCTTGTGCTCCTTGAACCGGCTGTGTCAGTGCAGCGTCAATATTGAACTCTCCTCTCCCATCTCCTTATTGAGTAGGCACTTAGGTTGCACTAACTCTATTCTTTGACCCGCAGTGCACAACGGGTGTATTAGTATTCTGTTATTATGTTCCTTCCATTTTAAAATTTAATAAATATTAAATCAATTTCAATTAAGTTACTTCCTAATTTTATTTTTTGCTTTTCTCTGAATATGGATATTTAATTAGATTTTCTCTCTCCCAATATCCCAATTATAGATTTTTTATTTCTTAGTTAGTTGTTTTTGGTTTTACAACGCCCATTTTAGAATACTCAAAAAAATCCACCCATTTTCCCAGATTTTACTGCCAAATTCAAACACCCAACACAATATTTTTAAAATTTATGTTTCAGATCTCATGTCTTTTTTTAGATACCTTGGTATCATTCATGATTACAATCCATTACACACACTGATTAAGTGATTTTGTTTACATGGTGAGTTCCTATTGTGTTTTTTTTTGGATTGAGTTTTGACTCACCTTGCTTGGGTGTATTTTGTCACCAATTCATATAGTAAAAATATGTACACCAAAAGTCAACTCACACCATTTTTTTGTGGATCAATGTATTTTGAATTGTATTTTGAATGGTTTCTCTTTGCGTGTGAGCCCTTTGTTGCTGTGTTGACTCATTTTGACCATTAACGCCAATAAACCCTGTTAACAGAGTGTATATTTTACTCTGATAGTTGGAGTTTTCTTAAATCTGAAATCATTTTTTTTAAATCTGAGGTATTTTTGGTTGTAGCCATAGCTTTTAAAACTACTGTATATCTGCTCAACAGTGATAATACATATGAGTTACCCATACCTACAGTTAAGGAAGCATAGGGAATGGGTTTCTTTTACCAGCTGGAGAACTCATGAGAAAATAAAAGACCTCACTAAAGGGCTTAATATATCCAACAATGATTCTGTCCCCATTATAATGTTCAACTACCTCATTGTGAGAGGAACTTTGAGCCATTCAAACTACTGTTGCAACTGAACTATTAATAGTTTAGTATTTGGAGGAGAAGACAACAGTCCATGTTAAAAGGGCAGAGATTTAGAATAATATGATAACTTTATTAAGAAGTGGAAGCTATTTTATGATAAAGGAAAGCCACATACCCACAATAGGGTAGAATTAGTAGGAGTGATATAAATATGGTGTGAGTGGCAAATAACTAATCAAGAATCATCACCTGGAATTGGTTATACTCATAACTTGAGGATATTGTAAATATTTTGACATTGATAGCATAATTACATAAGTTAGTATATACCTCATGGGATGTATATATGAGTACAATCTGTGTATTGTAAGACACATTAGCAGGTGAGGTGTTGATATTGGTTGCAACAAGAGGACCAGGCATTGTCATGGAAGTCAAAGTCAAAAACACCTACTTTTCCAAAGAAATTGGTATGCAAGCAGCTCTCAAACCTATACACTATCACAAGCACATATTTTTTAAGACCAGAAACCCATAAAAACCTCAAAAATTAAAGTATCATAATTCAAATTGAATCAATACTGTCGCGCTTTTTGCTTTACAGTGCCACAATTATTTAAGATTATAGGGCACAGGACATTTTCCAGAATACAGTCACATGTGAGGATATGAGTAGTACTGTATCAGAAGAGCCAGGATTGAACGGAACCATGATTATTGCCCAGCAATGGCTTCTGATTGCACAGAAGCACTAAAGGATTAGGATAAAAGTCAACCAAATTAAGGATAAAATAAAGATGTTTCAAAGATAATTTTATTGTAAATGATTAATTATTCTTATACCTTCTACAAGGGTAATCTCTGGGCTGCTAGCAATGTCTTCTAGGATATTCTAACATGCCCCAAATTTTGGTAATTATTAATCTAGGTTTGGTGCTTATCACATGTCAACCAATAGAATATTTTCATCTTCACCCAGCACAGGTGAGCCTTGCTGGCATGGAATAATTTAGTACTTCAGGATTACTTCCTACTTCTCTGGCATACTGCAAGCTTAATGCTTATTAATGTGATAAATATGGTAATTTGAGATTATGGGAAATTGAACCCAGCGCCTTGGCGCCCAATGTAAAAAGTAAAGCGGCACCTTGGCGCCTGCAATATTTGCCAGGCAGTGCTTGCAATAATTTTCAGTTGGTGCGGATGTGCTTGACGTAAAAGTAGTTTGGCACTTGTGTATTTTTAAAGTGCCGCAACAGCAAATCATGTCTCATTTAATTGCAGCGGCAGCACTTATCATTGGCTAGTTTAAGGCTCAGGTCAGCAGACTACTGCTGATCCAATATGCATATAGTTTATACTACCAATTTATGTAGTTTGTTAGCTCCAATTCATATCTGCAAGCTCCGCCATAATTAGTATCATTGTATTTTGTACTACTAATTTATGAATATGGTTGTAACAGTCCCAATCTGTGAACTCCGTCATAATTGGCATCATTGCTTGGTCAAAATTCACAACAAATACTAAGCTTGTCTCACAGATATTCCCAAGAAAGTTATCAAAGCTCTTCTTTTCAGACACCAGGAAAGATTTTACAATGTCTTTTATTATTCCCTCTTGGGAGATAATTCCCCTGATAAATGCCTTGAGTGACAAGTAGAATATGGCACTAACATCAGATTCAGCTATTATACTTGAATAAGACTTTTGAGTCTTATGGGGAACAAGATCAAGACAAGCCCCATGACTACTGCCAGGTTTTTGTTTATTGGCTAATCAACTGATTCTGTCAATAATTGCAGGTATGCGGCCTAGAATGTCTTTAACAAAAAACTTGGGCAACCAGGCTGCAAGATCATTGAATAAATAACCAAATCACATCCCAGCATTAAAAATCTCTGCTCCAAGTTAATGAATGTAATATGCAGATGTTAGGCAATTAGTTAGTCTGCTTCTACAGAAACCTGAACATGTATCTAATAACAATTGCTACCCTAAGCTTTAGTTATCCCCTAGAACAGGAGGCCTACAATATGGACTGTCAACTGCATTAGATCTAGAAGAGTCCATCATGGATAAGGTTGCTAGGCCAAAAACTCTAAGATAGAAAGCATCCAGAAATATTATATTATAGTAGCTCTTATTAAGGGAAACAATCATCTTCATCAACTAGTAGTAATCTGCTGGCAATCTAGTCCTGGGTTGTACCCAGGTAGAAAACTGACTCATATTGATTTAGGGACTCAGTTGTATGATGTGCCAAGAAGAATACCAACTTTGGGGAAGCTGTCAAACAAGATTCCTTTCAAAATCAGCCCTTAAGATTAGGCTCTCTGCTACATTGTCTCAATGATGTTTCAGCTTCTATATTAGCTTTTAAGCTGACCTCATAAATAATTAATGCAGCTGGGAAAGCCTCAATGTTTCTCTATATGTATAAAGTCTGATTTTTGTATCATGTTTCTTATAATCTTTACAATAAAATATAGTCTAATCCTCCAGATCTCTTCCTTTATTTTTAACTACATTAGTAGATAAAAATATGATACTATTGTCATGAAGTATAGATTTATCTAGTAAATATAGAGAAACAATTAAGAACATATAATCAGAAATAGAAATAACGCCTTGTTGCTGCTGGGCCACAGGCCCTGTCATACCTCTTACTTCTGATGACTATAACAAATTCTTCTTGGCTGCAGGTCACACCAAGGTCACAGTTTCTCCTGCACTTTTCCAATGTTAGAATACTTAGGATATTATCTTGGTGAATGATAAATACATTGATATGTGGATTTCTGACAATTACCATGATCTGCATGAATGCTATGTGGCTTACCATGATACTATATAATACTCTTCTTCTATATCAAATAAAGTATTATTATCTCTTTTATTGATACTGTATACTTCTTGGAAGTATATTCATGACACTCCTGGTTATATTTACACTCTACTTATAAATGTGAACCAAAGTATTCCTAGAAAAGTTACCCCAAAAGTGAAAAAAATCTTGGAATAATGTAGATGGAGCTATAGTTAATTTATAAATGTTAAAATGGAGATGAAGATCCAAATTGGATTGCCTACAAGTAAGAAATTTGGGTTATAATTGATCTTTATAGTGATACTATTATTGTGTTTTCATTGCAACTGGCTAATTGGCTTAAGGCTTACATCTATAATCAAATTAAATGGACCATTGGTTTAATAATTGATTCTCTACATGAAGTATGAACATCTGGTTATATTTTTATTTCTAGTAGTTCTACTGTCAAACTATATTGCATATCATGTATTTATTGCATTTATAATCTTGACTAGTTTTGCCATCCCATTGTTAATCTTCTCTTTTATGCTCCTCAAAAGAAGGGACCTGTTGTCGTGTGTATACTTCTGGGAAGTATAATAAACGAGATAAAGGGGAAAATTAAGAAGAGAATGCTACTTTATTGGATATGAATATATGATAATATATAGCATCATGAAAAGCCACATAATGTCCATGCACATCATGGAATTCATGGGGCTTATCTGAGTAATGTTTCTCTTAAGTCACAAGCCTTATTCAAGTTGTGTTCTGCTTAGGATCTGGGTTATGTGATCCCTATAATAGATGGTCAAATGATAGTGGTGCCACCAATTTACTGGTTGGTTGGTGAGCCATTCAGTGACTCATTCAGTGATCTACTCAGGGCATTAATTTCCCAAGAGGGAGTAACCAAAGATGTTGCAACACTATGGTACTTTCTTTTTCAATATATATGCTTCTATGTTAAATCCTAGTAGTTTTTACTATTAGCATAATTTTAAGATCTTAAAAACCCTTAGTGGCTCCTTTAATAAAAAAATCTATTGTTTAGTTATAAAAAGCTGATGTATTAAAGCAGCAATGGTATTATTGAATATATGTTATTAAATGCAGAATAGAACGTAGATTCTGGTTCTTTAAATGTAGAGAAGTTAACTGATTTTGAATGAAGCTTATTAATAAAGTTAATAATATCATTTTAGTACAGTAGTTTTCATACCTGTTAAGATAAAAAATCTCAGTCAAAAAATGAAACAACCCAATCTAAAAGATTGAAAATCAAGGAATTTATATTAAATTACAATAGATTTGGATCCACTTTGGTTTCACTTTTAGACTGAGTTGTTTTCTTTTTTAGACCGAGATTTTTCGTTTATCTCAACAGGTTTGAAAATTACTGTATATAGTTTCTATTTTTATGCTATATAAATAGACTAGAGATGTTTTAAAATTAATTAAAAGTTTGGAAATAATTTATCCCATATACTTCATTAAACAAGAAATGGATGCAAAGCTTGGATGAATAAGCAATTGAAACAATAGTATAAGAATGAGATGTAGTATATTTATTAATTTAAATCTTACTTTGTGAAATGCTATTTTTGGAGAGCATCAAAAGCTGCTCGACTTATCATCCGGATTTAGTGATATTAGTTGTGTTAAATCCAGTTGCTTAGCTTGGCAATAATGTTCTGGTGTCAGCTGCAAGTGAACCATGGTGATGTGACAAAATGCGGAATAATTCTTGTTTAGTGTGTTTTGTTTGCAATTATAACAAATATATTAATCTTATTTAAATTAAGCAAATCTCATTCATCATGATTGTTTCGTAATATTTATGTAATAAAAACAGTCAGGGGTGGCGTTGTTTTGCGAATGGTGGAATCCCAAAGAGATGTCGTAAAATGTACGCTTAAACTGAATGGAGAGTAAATAAATATCAGTCAATTGTATTTAATCCTGCTTAAGAAGCAAATCTGCCTTGAAGTTTAGAGATGAAGCTGCTTTGGTTCTTAGGAGGAAGCTTGGGGTCTTCAATTCTGATTCATTCTAGTGTAGGAGGACGATCCCATATAAAGGCAATGCTGGAGGTGGGGCAGACGCTTGCTGAGCGTGGTCATTCCGTGCGTTATGCAGCACTTACCGACAATATGCGTTTTACCCAGGGATATCCCAACATCTCTCAGGCAGCTTTGGGGCTCAAGGGATTCTTTACTAAGACGGTTGTTGAGAGGCTAGATTTTGAATGTGGTAATGAAGTGGGGAGTAGTTTTGCTGCTTGCTTCGGTAGAGTTGTTATTTGGTGGATAAGTGAGTCATACCGCATGGAATATATGCCTCTTCTTGAGCATGTCGAGAAGGATATGCCTGACTTGATGATTTGCGACTTCTTTGCAAATGCTTGCCTTGATATTGCCGAAGCTCACGCCATTCCTCTGGTAATGGGAATCCAAGCACTTGATTGGATTGACATCTTCAATGCTCCCTTCATTTCCAAGGACACCCGATTTGGACATCTGACAATTGAGAACATGTCCCTCTTTGACAAGATACTAGACACTACACTTGCTGCATACAGCGTAGAGAAGTTTTGGGAGTCTATATCCAATGCCATCAGCAAGGAGCGTGTATTGGTGGGTTCAAAAGCATCTTGGATGCCAAAAGGGGCTTTCCACTATGGCATTGGTCTTGCCAACTCATTTTTTGGATTTGAAGTTGCCCAGCCTCTCCCTCCAAACATACGTGCTGTTGGCCCCATACTTTCTAATGTCATATCTCCCTTGGATCCTTCATTAGATGAGTTTCTCAAAAAGCACAAGCGAGTCATGCTTGTTGCTTTTGGGTCACTCCTGTCTCTACAAACTCGTGAGATAAGCTCCATACTAAGCGGGGCACTTGAGGCTATGGAAGAAGGGTATATTGATGGCCTTATTTGGGGATTAGGAAGGACATCCCTTGCTAACTTTCCTAACAAAACAACCACAAAGCATGACTTTTTGAATGACCACCACTTCCAGCTTTTTTCCTGGGTACCTCAGCAGAGTATCCTCAATCACCCCAGCACTGTCGTTTTCTTATCTCACGGGGGCCTTGAGAGCTCATTTGAAGCTATTAACTCACGTACTCCTGTGCTCAACTTCCCATTTCTTGCTGACCAAGCCAAAAATGCTGCAAAGCTTCATGAAATGGGAGTTGGCGTGTACATAGACCCCTTGAATATCAACATTGCAGCTTCAACCAAAGCGCTTCTTGAAAAGCCGGACTTGGAATTAAGTCTAGTAAAAGCAAACGCACTTGTGAAGCCGCACAAAAGACGTCTTCAAGAAGCTGCCAACTATGTCGAGGACCACTTGGAGCTGGCCCAGGCGTGTCGCCCATATCAACCATACATTCCTGGCGGTACCAACCCTCCATGTGAGATTAGCCATCTCCTCAACGCCTCTACAAGGATGAGCTTCATTCGAGCCAATCGCATCGATGTTTATGCCATCGTCTCCCTTGTATTGCTAGCCCTTATATCTATCTTGATTTCTCTGGTCTGGTATGGCATAACTTCATCGACATCTCACCAAAAGCCTCTTGAAAAGAAAGAATAATTAAGTCTTATCCTTAAAATTTGTTATTTGACTCAAATAATGTGTAAGCATAGCTTACTAGATAATATAAATCAACTAAATCTGAAATATACCTTCTTAAAAACCTCTTTAATACCTGTAGAAGCTAAGATTAATTAAAATATAATCATTCTGCTCAACTAAAGCACACTGACATCAATACTAGCATTGGTCTTGTACTTTCTTGAAGAGCTGATTGTTGCAAATGAGTGTGTCCTTAGATAGTTTGGCTAGGGCAATTTGTACTTCTTTCTTCTCACTCTCCCAAGAGGAAGGATATCCAATTAGTTCATACAGTTGATCAGCCTCAGCAGGGTGTAGAGCAAGGATGGGCATTCTGGATAATCCATCAGCGCTCTGATGTTGAATCCCGGGACAGTGTATTATTTTGAAGTTATAACCTTGCAGGCAGAGAGCCCATCTAGCTAGTTGCCCTTCAGGTTCCTTAAGCTGTTGTAATTACTTAAGCAAAGCATGGCCAGTGACTACCATAAAATGGGTGTCATACACATAATGGCAAAATTGTTTAACTGCATGCAACACACCAAGGAATTCTTTTTTCATAATGCTATAGTTCTTCTCATGTTTTTCAGGACAGGAGAAGTATAAGCCACAGAATGATCTACACCCTCATCATCTAATTGAGCTAAGACGGATCCAATGGCCAGGTCACTAGCATCAGTATATAGGATTTATTTCTTATTGTAGTCAAGATATACTAGGATGAAAGTCTCCTTGAAAGTTTTCTTAAGGGTCTCAAAGGCTTGTTGCTGACTAGAGGTCCATTTGAAAGGGACAGAATGTAACAGTTGGACCAAAGGTTTGCTAGTGTTGGCAAAGTTAGGGATGAATTGTCTGTAGTAACCTATCATGCCTAGAAATACTTGTACTTCTCGCAAGTTGGTGGGCTGAAGCATTTTGTTGATGGCTTCAACCTTCTTAGTCATTGGGCAAATTCCTGTCTGGGTTATTTTGTGGCCCAAGAACTCAAGAAGTTCTTTGAAGAAGGCGCACTTGGAAGGCTTCAGTTTGAGGCCAGCTTCTCAAATCTTTATGAACACCTCTTTGAGATGAGCCAGGTGATTGGTGAAGGTAGCGCTGAGAACCGTTATATCATCCAAGTATACTAGGACGCACAACTACTTCAAGTCACAAAGGATGGAGTCCATGGCCCTTTGAAAGGTGGCCGGGGCGTTGCAAAGTCCCTGTGGCATGCAAGTAGGCTCAAAAAGCCCTTCAGAAGTAATTAGTGCGGCTTTCTGACGATCCTCGGGGGATTGGTCAACTTGCCAGTATCCAGACGCCAGATCCATGGCAGAGAAGAACTTAGAGCCTCCCAGTTGTTAGAGAGCATCATCAATGCACGGCAAGGGGTATGAGTCCTTCTTGGTCAAAGAGTTCAATTGGCGGTAGTCTATCACAATACAATGACCTTCATCTTTCTTCTTTAAGATGAGTAGCGGGGATGCCCAAGGACTTTGGGAAGGTGCCAGCAGCCTAGCGTCTAACAGTTGTTTGAGCTCTTTGGATACCTGGGCGTCCTCCACACAGCTGCGGCAATATGGTTTAGCACAAAAGGGGGGTGTTGCCAGTGTCAATTTGATGGATAAAACCTTTGGCTAGACCATAATCTGTGCTGTCTTTAGCAAAGATATCTGAGAATTGATCTAGAAAATCAAGCACCTCCTTCTATTGTACTGGGGATAGCTGCGGGAAATATTGAGCAGTGAACAAGGATAGGACTTGTGGCTTGTCTTCAGGTAAATTAAAAATCCTGGAATGTACCAAAAGAATGTAATGATAGGACGTCAGGGGCATTCAACAGCTTGCCATAGCCAACAACCTGACCCTAGAAATATTTATGGGGAGAGCAGTTAAGTTAGCTACCAAAAACTGGGCAGGATCTTTGTGAGAGAGATTCAAGATTCCCAGGCAGAGGTAGGGTTTGTTGCAGCCTAGCAAGGGAGGAGAGTATAACTCTAGGAACATGCGCTCAGGTAACTCATACAATTTTTGGGAATCTAGGATAGCTTGAGGCACAGGGGGAATGGTTACAGCAGAGGTGGCTAGGAGCGGAATCCCTTCAGACGTAGGGCAAGCCATATGGTGTCACTTCATGTTAGATGAGTGAGTACGGTACTTTAGAGTAAAGACACTGGTGAAATATTCTAAGGCACATGTCTTGAGGCATATTCTGGGGACTTTAAAAGGCTTTTCAAAAATCAGGGGGGCTTTGTACCCTAAGATGGAGAGGCAGCCATCCTTTTAGTTGATGATCCCATTGTATTCTTTAAAAAACTGAGTACCAGCTAGAAGAGTATAACTCTCATTCTCCAAGACAACAGCAGGCGCAGCTAAGAGTAGCTTGCCAAACCGCATGGGAAGAGCAGAATAAGCCCCTATAGCGCAAGTCATGAATATCCCAGCTGTACCATACAACTGGGGTTAGTTAAGGTTGGAGGCAAGTTTGAGCTTCTTGACAAGCTTTGAGGAGACAACAATAACAGAAAATACAGTGTCCAAGACATCTTTATTTTCACCTTTTGTATGAATATCTCCACACAAGTGGTAGTACAACCAAAGGGTGGAAAGACAGCTAGGATGCCCTGGGCTTCTGCTAGCTCTTTGTCCTATTTCTCAATCATGCATCTCAAGCCTGAAAAATCCTTATAGACAGTCTGGAGAGGAAGCAAAACCAAAATATTCTTGAATACAGCGTCAGCAACCTTGGCAGATTCTTCAGACAACTCTACAAGCACAGAGGACCTCTTAGCTTGGGTGAAGTATGAATGTGAGACAACCTATTTGGCTTCAGGAAAAGGCTTGGCAACTGTTGTAGCTCTCCTAGAGCGTAACTTATCAGGGACCACAATGGTTTTGGGGACAGCCAGAACTAAATACCCATAGGTGTCAGGTGTCACGGTAGGTTCCATAATGCCAGGTATTGTCTGTCCAAGCAAGAAGGCACGGAAGGCCAGAAAACCTATATCAAAATTGACCAAGTTAACAGATTTAAACCAAACAGTCAATTGAAAATGGGTCAGAGCTGCTCCCATTTGCCAGCTGAAACCAGCTCCCCCTTGTAAACTGACGTTGATAAATTGATGTAATATGAGGGTCACCCAATATAAGCTCATTAATTGACATGGTTGTCAGAAACTGGTCACACAAGGGTTCTTTGCAACCTGGTCTAGATACTTGCTTGAAGATGCCAAAGAAATAGGAGATCAAGACTCAGGTGGTATTGCTTAGTTAATTTTTCTGATATATATTGAATAATTTTCCCTGTTTCAACTCTAAGAGTTGAGTCCTTCTAAATTTACTCAACAAAAATCAATTATCCCAAGTTCTAATTTTAAATTTTAAAAATGCATCCTGTGCTTGGGTTGTTGCAGTATATCCTGTACAATCTGATTCTGAACAGAATCATTTCAGGAAGATGAGGCCCAGCATCCAGAACTTTGTTGTCGGCGCTGCAAAATGTTAATTTCATGCCAGCCAATTTTGTAGCTCCTCCCCCATTCTGGAAAATGAGAATTGTGTCACTTCTGAATGCCCAGAATTCTACGCTGAAGATGCAGTGATGCTTTCCCAGGTCCTTTATCTTGGTTTACTCTGGTTAGGATTGATTGTTCTACTTAATCCTGGAGTTTCAATTAGAAATATCACAAAAAGATATTTAAAGCTGTGTTGGTGGTTAGTCATCAATTCTATGTGGATTTGGGTGGTAATTCTCCATCATTTAGAAACAGCTTCATATTACCCAGTTATTTCTGTCACATTACTCAACTCTTCTACGTCTGAGTTTTTGGAAGCAGTTTGTCATGAATTCATGTTTCTTTTCCCCTGCTCTGTTGAGATATCTGTGTTTACCATGTTTATTTGCATCAGTTTATTTCTGAGTTTTCAGTTTGGGCTTTTTTTTAATTTATGGTTTCCATCTCCGGTTGCAGTTGTAGAAACTGGATCCTCTGTCTCCTATTTCCGTTGTGTCATGTCATTTTGGCGTCTGGATTATTTTCCTGCCCCACTCACTGATGAAATTTCGCGTGAAGTTTGTCAGCATTATCATTTTATTCCGGCTCTAGCCTTAGTCACAAATCCCAAGTTTACCATGTGATGACAAAGGTTTCCAAAGATGCTCAAGAATGGTTGCTGTCCGCGGTGGAGCGCAATCCACATATTTTAACTGAGAGTGCATCTCTATACCCTTTGTTAAAAAATTTGTGTGTATCTATTGAGGAGCTCAAAGTATTTTGTAAGCTGTACACCTTCCATCAGGGTACAACTTTGCTTTCAGTATTCCTTCCTCAGTTTCTTATCTACTGCCGTACAATTGATGTTCCCAAGGTGAACAAACTCTCAGTGTTGTGGTTAGCAGTTGATCAGACTGCCCAGGATTTGGCAGTTTGGGATTTACTGTTAACCACAACTGAGGCCCTGGTAAGCCAAACTCTTTCTCTGGTCTCAAATCTGTCTACTTCTAAACAAGGTATTTTGGTAATTGAGGATAAACCTTCTTTGCGCTCTTGGTTTTCTGGTTCTTGCTCCTCAGTAGTTCCTTCCAACCAAAGCCAAGATTGTTCTCTCCCTAGCTTGTCTCAGTACAATTGGTGGTGGTTAACAAACCCAGTGATGTAAAGGAGGTCCCTGTGGTGTCCGTTCCTGATAGTTCCTTGGCAATGCTTCAGCATGCCGTACCTGCAAAATGTTCTGTTATTACGTCCAAAGAGTTGCCCCTTGTTCCCGTTGATTGTAATAACCCCGTTCTTCCAGCTGCTGTCCAAGAAATGATCAAGCGTTACTACCAGGAGCATCCTGCTTCCTTAGCTGCCGTCCGTACTGCCGATGAAAAACAAGACCCTGCCAAGATTGCAACCTTTGCTGCAAATATATCCACTTCTGGGTACTTCTTGTTTCATGGTAGCATTGATAATGGTCAGACTATCTATCAGCCTGCCATCTTGTTAGATACAGGTGCTTCCAAAAATTTTATGAGTGTGGAGACTGCTGACTTGCTACAACTCAAGTACCATCTGGGAATGCTTGTTAGGGGTGGAAATTGTCAAACGTTTCCCTCTTTCCAGCTGAAGAAGCCAGTTACTTTTGTAGTTGCAGGTCAGTCTTTTACTGCAAGGTTTTCTGTTTGCCCTACCCTTATGTATCTTATCATTTTGGGAGTGAGTTGGTGGAGAGATCATAATGTATCAACCTTACTGGAGAAAAATGAGCTAAAGGTGGAACACTCCTTGGGTATAACTATTTGTATTCCGCTGTTGGATATGTCTGAATCTGAGCAATCATCACAGACCATATAATTGTTTCCTGTCCCTGCCCCCGTAAGTTTGGATTTACCGGCATGTTTGCAACCCTGGTCCGCGGCATTTGACGCCACCAGAGGCAAGGTCCTTCCCAAGCACACTCAGTTTGACTTTGACTTTAAGGTCACTGTTGATCTGATCAGAATTGCGTCTCCTATTTACCCTTTAACCTTGAAGGAAGATGCATGTTTGGAAGAGTGGACTTGCAACATGTTGGCAAAAGGCTACATTTTTAAGAGGGCTTTGTTGATCTGCTCTCCGCTATTATTTGTTCAGAAGTCTGATGGGTCACTTTGTCTTTGTGTCAACTACAGGAATCTGAATAACATTACAATTCCGGATCCTTATCCTTTACCTCTCAAAGCACAGATCTCTAGGTGCGTTGAGAAGGCCAAGGTATTCTCAAAACTTGATCTGTTGAATGCTTTCAATCAAATCAGGATTGCAGAAGGAATGGAATGGTTAACAGCATTCAGAACTAAGAAGGGTATCTTCCAGTTCCGCGTAATGCCTTTTGGATTGAAGAATGCCCTGGCTTGCTTTCAGCGGTTAATTGATTCTGTCCTGGGAGATCTCCTAGGTGTTTGTGCTATTGCATATATGGATGACATCTTGGTGTTTTCTCCAGATGAAATGTCCCATAAGGCCCACTTGTCAGCAGTTTTAGAGCGCATTCTCCAAGCAAACTTGATCATCAAAAGGAGTAAGTGTGAATTCTTTAAACGTAAGGTTACCTTTCTGGGTAATATTATCTTTGAGGATGGCCACACCATTGCCCCTGACAAGGAAGCTGCGGTGTGAGAGTATTCTACATCTGTAACAGTATCCCAACGTTTTAGTTTCCTGGGTACCTGTACGTTCTTGAAGAAATTCACCCCCCACTTGTCTGAGGTGGCCACCCCTTTATATTTGGCTAGTGGAAAGACAACTTTAGTCTGGACACCTGAGTGTGCAAGTGCCTTCTCAGCAGTCAAGGCTCTTTTGTTGTCCTCCCCAGTGCTAAGACATGTGGATCCTGAGCTTCCTTTTGTGGTTTCTACTGATGGATCTAAATATGCTGTGGCTGGTGTGCTGTTGCAGACGGCTAGTGACGGGATTGAGAGTCCTGTAGGGTATTTCTCCCGGAAGATGGAAGCTCGAGAATGCAACTACATGATTTACGACAAGGAATTGTTATCTGTTGTGGAATTGTTAAAGCACTGGCATCACCATCTCATGTTGGCACGTCATTCATTTGTAGTAAGAACTGACCACAAAGCTCTTCTATATTATTGACAACCCAGAGTTTTGTCAGGTTGCCAATCCAGATGGCATGGTGATCTGACAAGATACAAGTTCTGCTATAAGTTTATTAAGGGATCTGACAATCACTTGGCCGATGCTCTAAGCAGGAATCCCTCCCATCTCCCAGATGCTAGTATGGATGCCAAGTTATACACACATACTATAATCTGGACAAGGCTGTGGTGCCTTTTGTATTGCCTCTGCCAGCTACGTTGGCCACCATGTCCTTAGCTGAGGGCGCAGAACTGGACTTGTATTCCAAAGTTAAGTTCCTGCAACCTTTGTCCAGAGGTTATGATAGGCCATTAAAGCTAGCATGTGCAAACCCAGTAGGTCAGCCTCAGGTTTATCATAAGATTGGTCCAGTCCTATATCATCAAGGTTGCTTGTGAGTCCCTGAAGGCACTATTTGGGATGAGATCATGGAGGCTAATTATACCTGTCTAACAGCTGGTCATCCAGGGAGAAACAAAACAGTGTAACTTATCTGCTGCCAGTTTTCCTGGAAAGGTTTGACTGTGCAGGTGGCCACTTTTGTTCAAGATTGCCTGGTATGTGTTTGATCCAAGGCCAGTCAGAATAATACTACTGGTTTACTGGTCCCACTTCAGCCTGCTGTGGGCCCCTGGACGTCTGTGTCAGTGGATTTCATTGGCAAGCTTCCCAATTCCAATGGGTTTAACAAAATCATGGTAGTGGTTCTTTGTTTCACAAATATGGCACACTTTGTACCTTGCTCAACCACAATTACTTCAGTGGAAACCGCTAGGCTATTTGTAAACAGAATCTTCTCTCTACATGGCATCCCAATGGAGATTATAAGTGACCATGGTCCTCAATTTATTGCTCAGTTCTGGGAAGCTTTTACTGGAATCCTTGGTATCAAATTGTGCCACTCTACTGCTTTCCACCCCCAATCTGATGGACAAACGGAGAAGGTAAACCAAAGTTTGGAGGTCTACCTACGCTGTTACACCAATGCGCAACAAGATGACTGGTGTGATAATCTAACCATGGCAGAGATCACATATAATAATGCCCCACACACGTCAACTCAAGTATCACCATTTTATGCCAATGTGGGCTACAATTCTTCTTCAAACATGGGCCCTTGTTTGATTAGCAATGTGGAAGCTGCAACTGATCAAACTGCTGAATTGAAGCAGGTCCATCAGGAGCTCCAAGTTATTCTTGCTGCTGCTGTGACAAATTGCAAGGAATACACAGTTTGCAAGTGCCAGGAAGGTCCAACTTACAGGCCAGGTGATTTAGTCATGGTTGATGCTTGCAATATGAAACCTAAGGTTCCCTGTCGCAAATTAGGTCCCAAGCAAGTTGGTCCCTTCAAGGTAGAACGTCAGATTGGTCACTCCGCCTAATGGCTGGATTTACCTCCTGCTCTCAAGATTTTCCACACCTTCCATGAATTTCTCCTTACTCCCTTCAAAGGAACAGAGACCCCCTCTTCCCAACCCATTCTTGTGGAAGGAGAACCTGAGTACAAGTTAAATTTTATTCTGGCTTCCTGCAAGAATTGCCGCTGTTTGGAATATTTGATATCTTGGAAAGGTTATCCTGATTCTGAAAACTCATGGGTTCCTCACTACAATTGTTCAAATTCCTCTGATCTGATCCACAAGTTCTACAAGCGCAATCCCACTGCTATTGGTCACCCTGAACTTACCCTTGCCGCAATGAAACTCCCACCTGCCCATAAGAATTTCTCTTTATCCCATCTCCCAGATGGTGGTATTGTGCCCAGGGCTAAAGCAGAGGGTAATGTCACAGTAGGTTCCATAATGCCGGATATTGTCTGTCCAAGAAAGAAGGCACAGAAGGCCAGAAAACCTATATCAAAATTGACCGAGTTAACGGATTTAAACCAAACAGTCAATCAAAAATGGGTCACGGCTGCTCCTGTTTGCCAGCTGAAACCAGCTCCCCCTTGTAAACTGACGTTGATAAATTGACGTAATATGAGGTTCACCCAATATAAGCTCATTAATTGGCATGGTTGTCAGAAACTGGTCACGCAAGGGTTCTTTGCAACCTGGTCTAGATACTTGCTTGAAGATGCCAAAGAAATAGGAGATCAAGACTCAGGTGGTATTGCTTAGTCAATTTTTCTGATATATATTGAATAATTTTCCCTGTTTCAACTCCAAGAGTTGAGTCCTTCTAAATTTACTCAATAAAAATCAATTATCCCAAGTTCTAATTTTAAATTTTAAAAATGCATCCTGTGCTTGGGTTGTTGCAGTATATCCTGTACAATCTGATTCTGAACAGAATCATTTCAGGAAGATGGGGCCCAGCATCCAGAACTTTGTTGTTGGCGCCACAAAATGTTAATTTCATGCCAGCCAATTTTGTAGCTCCTCCCCCATTCTGGAAAATGAGAATTGTGTCACTTCTGAATGCCCAGAATTCTACGCTGAAGATACATTGATGCTTTCCCAGGTCCTTTATCTTGGTTTACACTGGTTAGGATTGATTGTTCTACTTAATCCTGGGGTTACAATTTGAGATTTCACAAAAAGATATTTAAAGCTGTGTTGGTGGTTAATCATCAATTCTATGTGGATTTGGGTGGTAGTTCCCCATCATTTAGAAACAGCTTCATATTATCTAGTTATTTCTGTCACATCAGAGTCATCAATATCTGAATTGTCCATGTCAGAGCCGTCAGAGATGTTGTAGAACAGCAGCAGAATGGGAAGAGCCTTTGTGTCAGCAGGCTCAGAGTCAGCTATGCGGGAGGGATTGAAGGAGACTGGGAAGAATTGTCAACTGAGAGTGTCTCTGCCTCTAGGTTGACTGTTCTTTTCTTGCCTGCTCCTTGGGATCAGCCTTTTTAACCCAAGGATTGGTGCAAACTCAAGAGTGGTGACCTATCTGACCACATTTATGGCAGCCTTGGTGTCTATGAGGATTTTTGAATTCATGGTGAGGATGTGAGGACCACAGGGAGATAAACCAGATTTATAGGTGGCACAATTATCCCGCACAACCGCTTCAGAATGGGTAAGGTGCATATCCTGCAACAGTGCCTTTATGCTCTTCATAGAGGAAAGCATGGCTTTATGAGCCTTAAAGTGGAGACATAGAAGCTGATTAACCTTGAGGGTTTGAGCGCAAGCCATATAAGCTTTGCATGCTGTCAATTGTCTGCTTATTATCAGTTGCTTTCCTTTCATGTAGAATCTGTCTGCAAATTCAGCTAGAGTCTCCTTAGGTTTGAAAGCAATATGCATGAAGGCGTCCTTCTTCACTTCCAAACTAAGGTCACCACCAAATTTGCCAATCAGAAGCTGCTTAATTTCTTCCCAGGTCTTGATGGTGGGCAACTTGGGTACTACTAGCTCCTAACAGGTCAGGTGCAGGCAGGCTAGAATGTGTTTCTTCTTAACCTTATCAGAGGCTTCCCTCATGACAGTTTCATAGATAGTTAGTAAAGATGCAATGATAGAAGTTTTGGGGTCAAAGACTTGCCTAAAGGTAGGTTTAAAGTGTGCTTTGGGAGTTGGACCATCATTTTTGCTATCAAGTACATTTATGCGCGGAGAGAACTCTGCTTCAGATTTGAAGGGGGGCTGCCTGGCCCACAGCTGACAAACACTATCCTCAAGAGTGGTCAGGGTCTCATCAGTGTGGGCATCTGTATTATTAGCTAAAGTAATCTGTTGCTCAGTAACGTCTAGGCGCTGGCCCTGAGTTGTTACTGCTGTGGAAAGCTCAGCTAGTCAGGAGGTAAGGAAAGAACCCACTGAGAGGCAAGAGGCAAACCTGCCATTCATTGAATCAATTAATTCACTCATTTCTTGAATGTTTTTATCAAGTTCAGAGTGGTCTTGTTTCAAGTGGTCCACCTCATTAGCTAGAGCTATCAACTCTCTAGAAAAATGAATACAGAGGCTCCTGAAAGACCAGGGCAACAGCCATCTCCATCAATAACCCCAGTTAGACTAGCAACAGTTGCCACCATTTTGCGTAAGGCAGCAACCTCTTGTTGTAACTCAGCCACTTGAGTTGTCAAAGCAAGCACATGGGGATTTGGCTGAGGTGCTTCAGTAGGGCAATCTTGACTTCAGGTAAAAGCTTGCAGCTCTTGAATGGCATCCCATAGCTTCTGTTCTCTATCCACCAAATTGTCAGATGGGGGAAGGGGGAATATCTGGCTTGGGCGTAGACAATATGTTCACTTGAGTCTGAAGCTTGGTAATGGCAGCAGCGGTAGCACCCCTTTCTTGATCAAATTATTCACCAAGCTTGTGAAGGCCATTAGCAGCAAGGTCTGCTACTTGTTGTAGTTGATCAAAGGAGTAAGCACTGAACACATTGAGCTGGTGCACCAGTTGTTTGAAATTGGTGAGATAGGCATTCAATGTAGAATCTACTTGGGTTTGCCAGGGCTGTTTTAGCTGGTGAAACTCATGTAGACGCTCTCTGACGTATTCAGGGATGGGCTGGCGCATTTTCTTGATGAAATTGACCAAGCAGGCTTGGGAAGTGACAGAGTTGCACTGATTTTCTGACACCAAAGAAAACAGGGAGTGGATCCACTGTTGATAGGCAGCAAACTGATCCCAGTTATGAGTGATGGCTGCTTGTAGAGACAAAATCTCCTGATGTGAAGCCCTAACACCATTTGATGGTGAGCTAAGGCGGGTTGTTTGAAGGATGACAACAGGTGCTCAGTGGAGCCAGCTGCTGAGAGGAGATGCTGTGGAAATTGTGGAGCTACAATCAATTTGTAGTATTCTGCTTGGCTAAACTGAAGCTGA
Organism: Entomophthora muscae; assembly: GCA_014839935.2. Taxonomy (NCBI): domain Eukaryota; kingdom Fungi; phylum Entomophthoromycota; class Entomophthoromycetes; order Entomophthorales; family Entomophthoraceae; genus Entomophthora; species Entomophthora muscae. Next base: position 25,949 of record QTSX02002969.1, read on the forward strand.
AGGCAAGGGATGGCTCCATCACAGGCTAACCCAAGGGCTACCGCCATGACTTGTTCCAAGTCAGGGGTACCTAAAAAATAGGCCACTAGGCGGAGACCATTCCCGAGGTTCAGCACAGTAGGGACAATAGGCGGGTCAGTGATGTCTTTCTTGATAGAAGGACTGGTGATTTCAGGTGAAGTTGGCTCTCGTATAGGAGGAAGCAAAGAACCTGAAAATGTGATTGAAAAAGGGATAACCAAGGGGCTTACAGCCCCTGTAGTGAGAACCATTTTTGTTGTGTTCTGAGGTACGGCACAGACACACAACGGGAAATCCTAACCTTAGGATTGTATTCATATTAAGTCTTGATTAGAATGGCGGGATGTCAGGAATATTCCTGACAACACCTTGTGTCAAGATAAACTTTTGGGCGCAATCGGGATCAAAGAGCAAAATAAAAAACTGCAGCAGTTCCACCTGATTGGGGAAACTGCCTCAAAACACCCGTTTGAAGAAACAGAAATTAAAAAATTGAATTTTGGGAAAAACAGGTTTTATACCCCAGCCAGCCGGCGGGGACAGCGCACCCCCACGGCAGAGCCATCTACCCTGGACAGATGGGGAAATAGCCCAATTGGGAATCCATATAAGGCAATTTCCCCAAGTCCAAAAATGGGGGAACTGCTGCCCAAATTTGGAATCTACCAAATTTGGAGGAGGTTGACAAGCAGCCCAGCACAACAATTAATGCATCAACTGCAGCAGTTGAATGTGAATGCATAAAAGTGCCTGAAGATGCTCCAAATCTATGCAATGCCAAGGTTAACAGTTCATTATCTGCCAAACCACTCCAATCCCAAATTGGAATTCCAGACAACACCAAGTGTTTGAGGTTCCCTATCCAATGCTTTGTACTATTCATGCCCCACTAAGGATGATAGTATATAATAAATATCAATCACTTGATGGTAGTTTTTGCTATCATTGAGTGAAACAATCCCTCAATAGTATCACATAAATCAATTTAAAGACTTTATCTACAAGAAGTTAAACAAGACACTAAGCTTTGTCTGCCCTTTCTCAGGATCAGGAGATAAATCACCTAATCTTCTCAGCTGTCCTCACAGCATGCCTAGGGATTGGGGGCCACAATATACTCAACAACATGGGCCATTCAACAATCCATCTGACAAGTACTACTACAAGGAGCCGGCGCAGCTCAACTCCTCCAAGCGGTACTCCTGGCTCACGCTGGTATCACCTCACTCCACCCAGTCCGTAGCCATATACACCTGTATATACTACATACTCACGCATTTTGCCAGTAATTTTGGATGTTATAACGTACACACCAAGGTCTTTTGATTGATGATGACGGTCTATCCAATTGTGACAGCGCTTACAGGTTTCCAAGTTGCCAACTTGGTTCCTTATTTTGCTAAAGTACTTCCCCAATTGTTGGGTCTTTACACAGGGAAGGCTATGCAATTACCTTGTTGCCCTGATTGAATAATATCTACTAGACATGGCTAGAGAGGCGCCAAAGTACTTGAAGATACAATGACAAAAATGTGAATATAACTTAATTTTTACTGATGAAATAGAAATGTAATATATAGTGGTTGACAATACCACAAAACACTACCAGGACGGTAGGATCACTTGCCACAAGCATGAGTGGGGCAAGAGAGTTGCGCAGAATCAGAAAACTGAACAATTGAATTTCCTAATTCAGAGCCAGACTCATTTTGAAGGGCAAAAGCAAAAGTGAGAGATTTGTCCTCAAAATAACCCATTGAAGGCAAAATCAAAACATGGTGAATGGCGGCATTCACAACAGGGCACCATCATAATTATCAATTGCTTGGTCAACAATCCCAACACCTATAATTAGCTTCTCATCAATTATTTTGAGGCATCTTTTTGTGAACCCAGCATCACCCTTTTTGGTTCAATTAATTAACTACATTGTTTTTATATAATGATAATGGCCTATAACAGCTACAGTTTGTGTTAGAAAAGTGAATTGTTTAGCGGAAATCATGTGCCCCCAATTAGGGCTGCGGCAGATCTGAAACAATGGCTGCTTTTTCATAAAGCAGCCATTGTTTCAGATCCAGAGACAATTCTGGAAATTTGACATAGCTACAATTTTTCTGGAATTGTTTCTGTACACATCCACAGGCTGATGTTTTTTCCTAATTTTAATTAAAAAAATTCTTTCAAATTTTAAAATGAAAATATTATAATCTGAGTTCAACTTTTTTTATTTAAAATAAAAATCTGTCAAAAAATATATAGAAAATAGGCTTATCCGGAAAAAATAAAGCCATCTTTGACCCGTTTTTTTGAAAATTTTGGATTCCCCTTACATAGGGGAATCCAAAATCCGGAAACATGGCAGCTTGGATGTGTCAATTACGGCAAATGCCGTAATTGGCGCGTTCTTAATCCGCTGCACCCTACCCCCAATGTCCAGCTAATCACGGAAGCATATTCCCATCTTCACTTCCCAAGAAAAATTGATCTGAAATTGACTTTGAGAGCTTAACTTACCCTGTAATTTTTTAACTACAGTTTTTAGATATATTTCTAAAATAAATCCGCTGAAGTTATAGAATTGTAAAGCTTTACTATAAATATAATGTGCTTATAAAGTCATCTAACATGAGCTAAGGTAGTTATAATTTTCCCTTGTAGCATTTCGACTGTAATAAGTTTCATAGTACAGCCAGATGTCTACATTCATTGAGCTTTCCTTTTTTAGCTTTACGAAGTATGTTTAAGTGAACTCATCATTGCTATTGGACTTCATTAAACTCAAAGCTGGGAGGCAGAAGGATAATAAATTTATAGCCAGTGTAATGCTACTTTTCAAGCCAAATGAACCGCCGTTGAAACGAATGACTATTTAAAGGTTCATCGGAGGAGCCATGTAAACCTCGATATTGCTGCAGTTCTCAGTTGTTTGGGCAGGCGAAATCAAGAGCTTTTGGAATCTGCATAGCCTATTTATTTTTCGACAAAATCAAAATCGAACCGGCTTAGGAGATGAGGCAGTGCAGCTAGTTGCTGTCCATAGCGGGCACAGTTATCGTAAAGCTCAAACAGTGGCACTGCAATAAGCTTCATATTTCTAGGGACAGTTAGAATTTCTAAATAAGGTTAGATTATCTGAAATAGGGTTACTCTTGTCGGGAAGATGGACCAAGAAAGTCTTCTTGATTTCTTTAGGGCGGCTTATATGAGGAGGACAATATGGATACTAAGTGATGTTAAACGCGTGAAGTATAGACAGGGAGAGAGGACATAAGAACAACGGTTTATAAATAAAATTTAAACTTGTTGTCAAGGCTTTAGATAAGTTTATGAACCTCCCTCCCATAACCTTTATTAAAGCACATACCATGAATGTTTCGAAATTCGGCCGGTAATATGTGCTAATGCATTCTCCAATAATCCACTCGTTTGCCTGCATCTCAGTTTTCCCACCATTTGTGTCCTTCTCAGTAGAAGAGGCCTCGACAGATTTAGCCTCTGACCCAAGCTTCTTATTCAGGCTTTTACAAAGACCTTCAATTTCATCTTCCTCTGGGCTTAAGTTATCACCTGGACTTGGGCTTTTAGATAAAATTATATGGTGACGTACAGCTTGAAATATGCACCACCAAATTGGAACATCAAAACATGAGGATGCTTGTGTTCATGGACTAAGATGATAGCTTCAACTGCTCGCCGCACACCATAGCTTGCGTAATCAGATTGGAGTTTGAGGATTCTGCTGTGCGCATTTCCTTCCTCGTCTACTTGAGCCTCTTTTGTAGCAAACGTGTAATCCTCTGTAAACAATTAGCCATCTGGGATTGAAAAAGGGTTTAAGCTCATACTTAATTGGTACCTAGAAATCCGTTTAGCTTTGAATGGACCTATTAAATCAAACTTATTTCTTACAGTTTCACAGGTTTCATGTCTATCAGCGGAATTTTGGAAAAAAAGTGATTGCCTATGAATAATCTTAAGTTAGAGCACGCCTTAGCGAGAAACTACTATTTAAAGAAAAAAGTGAGCTTGGCTGAGGATTAAATCGGATAGAAAGCTTTAAACATAAATGATATATATTTTGTCGGAGATGCGCTTGTCTTCTAATTTTCAATTCTTTGGGCTGATCAACGGTATAAACAAGGCGTGAACCATCCTAGCATGAAAGCGATATATGCTATAGCTCTACTAATTTTAAATTGTGAAAATAAAATCTATTTCTCACATCTGGTTCGAGTTTAGTCGCGTTGAGATTAAAAAGTTGGTTTTGCCCCATTAAACTGAAAAGCAGTTCATACTTAGCAGTATACTATAGCTTAAGTATCACAACAACTTTACATGGAAGGGGTACGATTTAGATACACAGCGTAAAATAAATTATGGGAGTACTATTTTTAAACTTCTCCAGGGAAAAAAGAAAGGGAGAATATTTAAAACATTATCAACTAGCAAGTTATTTAGTACTCAATCATCTGAGAGCAAGTTTCTTATTCTAGCTATCAAATATACACATCTTAAAAAACTAAGCTCTATAGAAGGATCCAGCGATAGCTTTTTGAGATAAAACAAACGATATTTAAATTGAATTGTTTCACCCTTGGCAACAGAAAAAATGCACGTGTCATTCTCAAGCTATTAACATTTAGCTTTACCAAGCATAAAAATTGAATTTAATTAACCATAATCCAGTTACAAGGAATACGATAGGACCTATAATTTCACGGGTAGTTTATATAACCCAAATATAAAAACTCCAGAAAAAATAGTTGGTGTAGTAGATTTTTCGAACAGTCCATCCAAATGAACATTAATATAAAATACCATTATCCTCTTATCTAGATTTATTTTTATCTATTCGAAGCCAACAACTCGGTTACAATAAAGCCCTTAAATTAATTTGCATACTGAGCCAGAAGTATATAACAGACATAAATATCAAACAGGTATTCAGCTTAGCCAATCCCTATAAGTCTTGAATCACTGTACAGTTCAAAAACTAAACCTACTTTTAAGCTGGCGAGTAATTTAGAGAGGTTGGAATTGATAAATTTAATTTCTTGATCTTACGGCTGTCTCCTTGGACAAGGCAATATACTGATGTTTAGCGTTTTCCTTGGTTTTGCTTAATATTAGGCTTAGTGACGTGTACTTTTGGCAATCTGGAATGGTTTGTTCTCGACAGCTGATAACCGAGCCCAATTTTATGTGTGGATCTGAAGCCTCACCCTTTATAAACGAATCAATCACGCTGAACCATTAAATGATCAATACTATCTAGGGCTGCGGCGTCTCACTACGGACAAAGATCTTTTTTCCGGCATTCTGGAAGATCGGATTTGAAATCAGTTTTAAATAGAAAATAAATTACCTTCTACATTTTCAGAAACTTCGGACAGAATCCGGGTTTTGTCCGGGGGTGGGACGCCTCAGCCCTAATACTATCACGCCATTAAAACTACCTCAGGCTGATCTCGTATCAGTTAAATTTGAAAGGACTATCCGCAGAAAGTATATTTCGGGCACATTTAAAATTTGTCGAAGCACTAAACTCAAATGTATTTAATTAAAGTCAATGTAAAAAGAGATACTGAATTAAAAGTTACATGGAAAGATATTGGGATTCCTAAGACTATTGATTTCACTCTAAAAAACTTGACTGCTAGGTAAAAATTAAAGCATTATTGCACTGATGTAGCATCTTTTATCTGCTGGCGCTTGACTAATGGATTCATCATTTGATTAAAATGCTAATCTAGCATTAGAACCTATTGGGCAAAATGTGGGGTTGCCAAATCTAGGGTTGGGACGGCCATAGCAATTGTGTGATCACAGAGTCACAAAACCATTTTCAAGATGGTTCTAGATTAGGTCACAAAACAATCTGTGTGGATTTGTGCCATAACTTTTAGAGTAGTGATAAGGAGTGCCTTTTGGGAAAGCTTCAAATATAGAATTAGGCAGAGAAGAAGTATATTTTATTGGATAATACTTTAGACTTATATAGCTTTAGCTGTGGCGGGGATTTTAGTTGGATCAACCCCAGGGGCTGGTCATGTGCTAGATGGGTTCGAGTCGCTGGATACCTGGACAGTCATGTGATATTGGTTTGTTGCCATTTCTGGTATGTTGAATGGTATATTGAAAAGGCACCAAATCGGGCAATGACTGGATGTTAGGTGTGATGGCAATAGCCGGAATACTTGTACATCCAGACCCTCAACAGTAGGTCACAATTTGTGCCTCACTTCATTGTGCAGGTCACAAAATATAAAGGGAAGGTGGTTTCCAAGGATGTGATGAGGAGCGCCTTTTGGGGAAGCTTCAAATATGGGATTGAGAAAGAAGAGAAGTATATTTTATTAGATAACACTTTAGACTTATATAGCTTTAGCTGTGGCAGAGATTTAGTTGGATCAAACCCAGGGGTTGGTCATGTGCAGGATGGGTTCAAGTCACTGGATACTTGGACAGCCATGTGATATTGCTTGGTTGCCATCTCTGGTATGTCAAACTGTATATTGGGAGGGCATCAAATCAGGCAATGACTGGATGTTAAGTGGGTTGGCAGTAGCCAGAATACTTGTACATCCAGATCCTTGACGCCCCCTTAAGAGGTTACTCTGGCGCATCAGGAGGGGGCTTTGTTTTCACAGCTGCCGCCTGATGTTCCTGGAGTTGTTTGCTAGTTGGTACCAGTCGGGTCAAATGTTCTCCTTTGCTAAGGCGGAGGCGGGCTCTGTGGTATTTCTTGACGATGGGGTCTTAGGTACCTTGGAATTTAACTAGATAGGTGTTTCTGTCTGGTCTGTACTTGATGATTCTTCCTGGTCCCCTTTGTACTGATTCTAGCTTCTTTCTGTTTCCAGTCAGGACCCAGACAGGGGAGTTGATGGGGAGTGGTTCCTCTGTAGAGGTTATCTTTTGTGTTTTGAGCCTTTTTATTTCTGCTATTTTAGCTTTGAGACGTATGTGTTGTAGAGTTGGTACTTTTTCTACTGTGGGGGGTTTCCCTAGAGGAATCTTTAAATATGGTTGCTTGTTGCGGGTAACTATCTCTGGTTTGTATTCATATGTTAGTTCAAAAGGTGAGTAGCTTGACCCTTGATTGGTGTGGACCTGGGATACTAGTAATGCATGTTTTATGTATAGTGGACATGTGTCTTTGGCTTTGCCATCCATTATTTTCTTTAGGGTTCTGATAAGACTGCCGTTTAGGCGTTCAACTCTGCCATTGGCCTGTGGCCTGTGGGGCAAGGTTGTAGAATGTTTGATGTTTTTGGATTTTAAATTGTTGTTTACTACGTGACCTGATAACTCTGTTGCTCAATCCGTTATGATGTAGTCTAGAGTGCTGTAGTCAGCTATGATTGCTTTGTTAATGAATTGGTTTATTGTTTCTGCTTTGTGATCCTTTGTTGCCCAGCAGATGGGCCAGCGTGTAGCAAAGTCAATGGCTACACTTAGGAAAAATTGATTTGTCTTAGTTTCTGGGAAGGGGCCCACTACGTCTAGCTCCCAAACCTTGAATGGTTCAGGGTCAGGTACTGGGTTAACTGTTGGCTGGGGAGCCTTTGTGCTGGCATATTTCTCACACACTGTGCACTTTTCAGAACATCAATTATGTCTTGTTTAAGATTGGGCCACCATACTATCTCTTTTAACGTGAGGTATAGGTTGTTAGCCTTTGTATGTCCTAGTAGACGGTGGTGTCTTAATATGGTGTCAACTCTTTGTGCAAGTGGGATGTAGGGGACATGTTTGTCATTAATGATTTAGTATACAGTGTCATTTGATACATGGAAATATTTTTTGTTTCTTACTAATGTATCATGGGTTATAAGATGTGTTGAGGGGTCTTTTCCTTTGGTTTTATACTCTTTATTATATAGGTTTGACCAGTCAGGGTCCAGGTGGTCAGGATGATCCTCTCTTGGCTGACATAGCCTAGAGAGAGCGTCAGCTGTGACCAGCTCTGCCCCCTTTTTGTATTGGATGTCCAAATTAAGCTGCTCCAGCAGGGATATCCATTTGGCTTGTTGCTGTGCAAGTGTGTTCTGAGTTTTGAAATAGATTAAGGATTTATGGTCAGTTAGTACTCAGACGTTTAAATGTCCTTCCAAATAACATCTCCATTTCTTGCATGCATGGTATATTGCTAGCAATTACTTATCCTGTATTGGGTACCTCTGCTCAGTGTTGGTTAGTTTTCTACTTTTATAACATACTAGGAGGAAGTCTTGCTGCCCTGGCTGGTGGATGTGTAGGACTGCGCCAATGGCAGTGTCACTGGCATCTGACTTGAGCTTGTAGCACCCATTGTTATCAGGGTATTGCAAGATTGGTGCTTCAATCAAAGCTTGTTTAATAGTTGGAAATTCTTGCCGCATTCTGGTGTCCAGATGAATTTCTTTTTGCATTGCCCTTGGTTAGGTCATTGATTGTTGCGGTGAGCTTTCTGCAGTGTTTGATGTATTTTCTTAGGTAAGCTACCATTCTGAGAAAGCATCTAACTTTTTTAACAGAGGTGGGGCGTTGCATGTTATTTATGGCTTTAATTTTGTCTGGATCTGCTTTGATGCCACCGTCAGAGACAATGTGGCCCAAGAACAGGAGTTCCTTTTCCATAAATTGGCACTTACTAGGCTTGGTGTAGAGTTTGTGCTTTGTGAGTCAATCAAGTGTCTTTCAGACATACATGAGGTGTTCCTCTTTTGTTTTTGAGAATATAATGATATTGTCAAGGTAGCATAATGTATTTGAGAGGCTGTTTAGCGCTTGGTTCATCATAGTGACAAACGTTGCAGAAGTGTTGGTCATCCCAAAGTTCATTACCCTACACTCAAAGGATCCAAATTGCATGCAGAACGCAGTCTTTGGTATGTCCTTTTCCTTTACTTCAACTTGGTTGTATTCTGAGGTGAGGTCAATTTTGGAGAAAAATTTGGCTCCAGAGAGTCTTACAAACAGATCCTCTATGAGTGAGAGGGGATATTTATTCTTTACTGTGCTTGCATGTAGTGCTCTGTAGTCAGTTACTAGACAAAGAATGCCTTCCTTTTTCTTTATGAAGAACACTGCTGCCCCCACAGGGATTCTGATGGGTGAATGAATCCTTTGGCTAGTTTGTCCCCAATATGGGTTTTGAGGGGTTAGGTCTCCATGGAGGAGAGTCTGTAGAGAGGTGCAGGTTTAGGCATGGATTTACATAGGTTGATGCCATGTTTGACCTCCCATTTGGGTGGTAACTCTGTGAGCTCTTCCTTGAATACATGAGTGTATTTTTTTAGGAGTGCCACAAGTTCTGGGCATTGGATTTTGGTTATTTGTATATTATTGAATTTGGTGTACCTTGTTATGTGGAGGGTACTGTCTTTGGTCAGACGTTCTGAGTTGTCTTGGTTTATGACCTGGACAAATACTGTGTCTCTTATAATGAGGTTGTTGGGTTCTTTGAGGATATTAAAATTGACTCCATTGTGTTTGATGGTCATGGTTTTTGTTTTCCAACATACGCTGGGGTTCACTCAGGTGAACCAGTTCATGCCTGCTACAATGTCAAAGTTTATATTGTTCATGACAAGTCCTTTGATGAACGTTTGTATGCCTTGGAGATCAATTATGAAGGGAGTTGTTTTGCCTTTGAGTAGAACCTTTGATTTATCTACCATTCTGGCATATTTGAAGTTGGATTTGACAACTGGTATTTTGTACTTGGTTACAAATGGTTTGCTAACCATGTTGTGTTGTGCACCAGAGTCAAATAAAATTTTATTTGTATGTGATTTGTAAGTGCATGGGTAGACAAGAAGTTTTGAGTGATCTTTAATTTTTATGTTATAAAAATGTAGGATTGCAGGACACGTGGGATGCAAGCAGCAAAGTCTGTGCCTTGGTACAGTTTCTTGTCAAGTTGGGGAGAGACAGGGGCACTTAAGCCTGTTATCCCTCCTCTTTTCCCTGTTCCTCTGTTTCAAGACCTTTGAGGTCAGAGAATGTGGGGTCAGATTCATAGTGGGTGACTGTCTCAGCATTGTTAACTTTGGCGGTGTTCTCTTTCTTGGGATGGGAGCAGTTTGCACTTTGGCTGTGATTGCCATTGTTGCAATTGGAGTTTTCTCTGCCATTGCCATTTGAGGGGCAGTTGCCAATGCGCGCAGCATACTTCATGTTTGCGTGTTTTTCTGCACATTTGGCTTCTTCAATGAGCGTAGGCATGGAGGTGTTGGCCTCTGGACAGATGAGGGTAGCAAAAGAGGGTTTCATTCTGTTGATGAATGAGGCTCTGGTGTGTACGTTGTCAGCTTGCACTGGATTTTGGATTTTGTGGTGTATTTCCTCAAATTCATTAGTGTAAGCTGTGATAGTGGTCTCCTGAGGAAGATTGCTGAGCTTTATTGCAATGTCTTGGAGGGATTTGGTGACGCGGAAATTGTGTGTGATGTCCGCTTTGAACTCTTCCCAGTTTTCAAGCTGGTTGTCAATTTTTGAGCTGACCCAGGTGGCAAACCAGTTAGCTGCGGCCTTATACAGACGCTTGCTGGCTTCCTGGACCCATTTTTGTGGGGAATGCGGCTGGCGCGGAGTTTAGCGGCTGAGTGGTCTAGCCAGTTGATGATGTTTTCTTTGTTTTTACCAAAGAACTTGTTGATACCAATGTGTTTGGTGTTGGTAACTTTGACTGTGATAGGCGGTTGTGTGTTTGTTTGTGGTTGAGGAGAGCAACTGTATTGAATTATCTTGGTGCATGCTTTGGGCACAACCAGGCCTTCAAATACAGTACATCCACTAGGTATATCTTTGTCATTATTGTGGGCGCGGAAGTACGCTTTACAGGTCTCCTGGATGTGGCCTGGTTGAGTATGTGAGCAAAGGTGGGCGGGTTTTGGTCAGTCATTTTCTCTTTCATGGGTGTGGTCAAAAACCGTAGCTGCTACCAGTGATGAGGAGCGCCTTTTGGGGAAGCTTCAAATATGGGATTGAGAAAGAAGAGAAGTATATTTTATTGGATAATACTTTAGACTTATATAGCTTAAGCTGTGGCAAAGATTTAGTTGGATCAAACCCAGGGGTTGGTCATGTGTGGGATGGGTTCAAATCACTGGATACTTGGACAGTCATGTGATATTGCTTGGTTGCCATTTTTGGTATGTCAAACTGTATATTGGGAGGGCATCAAATCAGGCAATGACTGGATGTTAAGTGGGTTGGCAGTAGCCAGAATACTTGTACATCCAGATCCTCAACGGATGAAACAGATGATTTCATTCTGTACAAGGCATAGGATGTAAAAATAAAATGGTTTTTAAGGATGAGACATGTGATATATTCTGTGCAAGGCACAGGATGTAAAATTAGAACAGTTTCAGTTGTTGGATTTATTTTCCAGCTACAATTTTTATAAGCTTTGCCCACCATTATCTCACAACGATAGATTTAATTGAACCACAGTTTTTTAGCTAATTATATTAAAATACTAATTAAATAAATGAATAAATATCTATTTCAACCAAAAATAATAGTTTACATATTTATGATTGGAAACAACACAAAACAAGATCATTTTGTTCTTATTCACACCAAAGCTCATGCAGATTTGTTTTGTTACTTTAGGAGCAGGCCAAAAAATGTGGCAGTTACAATTGTGCCCTTCTCCTAAAGTCATAAAACAGATTATGACAGGTGAATCTTGGTCACAACACAAATAGGGACAATTATAGTGCCCGGCCCTACTCTAGTCAAATCCAGCATACATGAGTTGAAAGTAAAATACACTGGGTTTCACAGCTGTGAGGTCAAACAAAAACAAATCATCTGTAAATGAAGTGAACTCAAACTTAAGCAAACTCTATTTACTATTGTAATCTATCCACTTAATTAATAGGGATTTAGGGCATCAATGGGTAAAAAAGCTCAACAGTACAACTAACATCTCAGACTAAAAAGTAATTCAATTAAGAAACAATATGACAACAAGGCAACCTACAGATGGGAAGCAAAAAATAGACAAGGGAAGAATTTTTTAAATATCAGTTTGGGATTTTAAGCTAGAGATATTGTGACTTGATCCTGAAAATTTTAAGGATCAAGTATGAGTGAAAATGATAGTGTGGCTGATTGACATATGACTGAAATATCTTTACAGAAAAGTACAGAATTATGATCATTAGATAGGGGAGGTTGGAGGGTTCAAATCTTCTCTCTTGACACAATCCTCACTAAAGGAGTTAGTCTACTATAACAAAAACATCAGAAGACTTTCTGGTCTTGGCAGTGTATGTCTTATGGTTCTTTTTTTACTGACAGTGGGTACCAATGTGATGTGATGTTCTTATTTGCTTGAGCAGGGATGTGCTCTAAGATACTTTTTGATGACTGTTTTTTGGCATCATGTAGTTTCACAGAGTTTTTTTTGTTCTGGTCAGTATTTATAACCCTACCTGGTTTTCTGTGTACTGATTCTGATTTCTTATGATTTATAGAAATGACTCAGATTGGGGCTCAAGGGAAAAGTGGTTCCTCCTGGGAGGTGACTTTTTGTTGGGCCATTTTTTTAGCAGCTGTCAACTTGGCTTTGAGTCTAATACTTTTGAGTACATGGTTCTGTGATTCTGTGAGTGATTTTATTTATGGGTTGTCACATGGGGTTTGTTATTGTGTGATTTAAAATCTGGTTTATATTCATAGGTGAGTTCAAACAGTGAGTAGCTAGATTCTTAGTTGACTCTAGCTCTGGATACAGTGGTAAATTTTTGACATACTGTAGCCAAGTAAAATTGTCTTGGCCATACATGATCTTTTTCAAATTACAACAGAGACTGATATTTATTCTTTTCATTCTGCTGTTTGCCTGCAGGTAATATGTTAACATTTGTGGATGATGTTTGATTTTTTAAAGAACCTCTGAGGTCAAATAAGAGAAGCCCTTATCAAAAATAATTTAACAGGCTGTTAGAGAGTAGATGCTAACTAATAGCACTCATGAGAGGAGGCAGACATGTAGTCTGTTTCATATATCTTATAGAAGGGTAGAGAATATAAGCAGGAGGGTGTGCTCTGACAAAGAACACAAGATATTTTACAGCACTTACTGTAGCAGAATACTAGCTTAGCAATACAGTAACCTATGTCAGTGGTGATATTGGGTAGAGTATTTATAATACATATAAAAGTACAGATAATTCATAATAATAATGGTATTTAATAACATACAGTTACGTGAAAGCAGAAATAGCTGTCTAATCCTTGATTTTTCTATCATAAGGGTAAAAAATAGCTGTTTTATATCAAAGTTTTTCAAGTCTACTTATAGGATAAGAACATTGATAGTAATTGTTATTGGCCCTAAAATACTAACTTGATAGTGATACTAGTATAGCAGGGATACTGTCTTATCATCATTTGTCTCTGTAACAGAAAAATGTGATGGTTTCAGTGGAAGGCCTGATTAAACACACTATCTAAACAGTAGAAATGCCCAGCCAAATGCAAAGTACAATACATATCAAAGTGTAAAGGTTAAAAGCCTTTTTTATTGTGAACAATGAGAGACTTATATAGATATGCACTGTTATGTGCTTGAATGCATAAAAAATATTGTTATGACACAATATTAATGAACTCATATTAGGATATTCATAACAAAGATACATAAAGCTGGGATTGAACATGATGTCTTGTTTTATGGCATAATAGGGTGTTTTATTGCTTTTTTCAAGTTGGTATTAATTGTGTTTTATTCTAGTTTGTGGAATCTGTCAGTGATTTTATAGTATGGTATGCCATAGTCAGATACAATTGCTTTTTTAATGAAACAGTTTACTGTTTCTTATTTATAGTCTTTGATTGTCCAGGAGACTGGTCAACATGTGAAAATTGATTAGATATAATTAATAAGCACTATTTTTCTTTGGCTTTTGATAAAGGCTCTAATAGGTTCAAGCCAAAAAACTTAAATGATTCTGGGTTAGGTACTGGGTTGACTGTATAATTATATGATATTGTAATGGTATGGTTTTCACATAAATTGAACTTTTTTAGTACATATATAATGTATTATTTAAAGTTAGGCCACCATACTATCTCTTTTAATGTAAGATATAAGTTGTAAATTTTAGTATGCCCCAGTAACTAATGATGTCTTATAATAGCATCACCTGGCAGCCTCCAGAATTAACTCACTAGCAATTATATCCATTGAATGCTGACAATTTGTTGAAATTCAGAGAGTTGTCATTATTTTAGCATTTTTCTGCTGGACTCAGAAATTTCCCAAGCTAAGCCAATTTTTCATATCAAATCATTAATTTAGAATGCTGTAACTGTACAGCTTTAGCAGAGTTACAAAGGGAAAAAATATTTAGAAACTAGATAACATTATTTATTGAGAGATACATATTATATAGTCATTGTGTATCATGGATAACAGGAACATAATAGTGTTGATCACACAGTGAGAAGGTGAAGGGGGTGACCTGATCCTGGTAATGAGTCAAGCGCCAAAGCAAGGTATCCACTGTAAGGGATCATCATTTGTTCATGTTGTTGGATTTGGAAATTCAAGTCAATCTTCTAGTCTGGCTTCAAGTGACTGGATAATTGGATTGCGGGTCACAAACCTGTTTACTTGGAACCTTGCTGGTGTGACAGAAATCACTGGATAATATGAAGCCATTTCTAAATGATGGGGAATTACCACCCAAATCCATATATAATTGATGATTAACCACCAACTCGGCTTCAGATATTTTTTTGTGAAATTTCCAATTGTAACTCCAGGATTAAGTAGAACAATCAATCCTAACCAGAGTAAACCAAGATAAATGACCTGGGAAAGCATCAATGAATCTTAAGCGTAGAATTCTGGGCATTGAGAAAAGACACAATTTTCATTTTCAAGAATGGAGGGAGGGGCTACAAAATTGGCTGGTATAAAATTAACATTTGGCGGCGCCAACAACAAAGTTCCAGAAGCTGGGCCCCATCTTCCTGAAATGATTCTGTTAAGAATCAGATTGTACAGGATATACCGCAACAACCTGATCACAGGATGCATTGGAAAAGTAAATTAGACCAAGGGATATTTGATTTTTATTGAGTAAATTTAGGAGGACTCAACTCTTAGAGTTGAAACAGGGAAAATTATTCAATATATATCAGAAAAATTGACTAAGCAATACCACCTGAGTCTTGATCTCCTATTCCTTTGGCATCTTCAAGTTAGTATCTAGTCCAGGTTGTAAAGAGCCCTTGCATGACCAGTTTCTGACAACTATGCTGATTAATGAGCTTATATCGGGTGACCCTCATATTACGTTGATTTATCAACATCAGTTTGCAAGAGGGAGCTGGTTTCAGCTGACAGACTGGAGCAGCTGTGACCCATTTTCAATCAACTGTTTGGTTTAAATCCGTTAACTTGGTCAATTTTGATACAGGTTTCCTGGCCTTCCAAGCCTTTTTACTTGGACGGACAATACCCGTCATTATGGAACCTACTGTGACATTACCCTCTGCTTTAGCCCTGGGCACAATACCACCATCTGGGAGATGGGATAAAAAGAAATTCTTATGTGCAGGTGGAGGTTTCATTGCAGCTAGGATAAGTCCAGGGTAACCAATAGCAGTGGGATTGCACTTGTAGAACTTGTGGATCAGATCAGAGGAATTTGAACAGTTGTAGTGGGGAACCCATGAGTTTTCAGAATCAGGATAACCTTTCCAAGATACCAAATATTCCAAATGGTGGCAATTCTTGCGGGAAGCCAGAATACAATTTAACTCATACTCAGGTTCTCCTTCCACAAGAATGGGTTGGGAAGAGGGGGTCTTTGTTCCTTTGAAGGGAGTAAGAAGACATTCATGGAAGGTGTGGAAAATCTTGAGATCAGGAGGTACATCCAGCCAATAGGTGGAGGGACCAATATGACGTTCCACCTTGAAGAGACCAACTTGCTTGGGACCTAATTTGCGACAGGGAACCTTAGGTTTCATATTGCAAGCATCAACCATGACTAGATCACCTGGCCTGTAAGTGGGACCTTCCTGGCGCTTGCAATCTGCGTATTCCTTGTAAGTTATCACAGCAGCAGCAAGAGTAACTTGGAGCTCCTGACAGACCTGCTTCAATGCAGCGGCTTGATCAGTTGCAGCTTCCACATTGCTAACCAAACAAGGACCCACGTTAAAAGAAGGATAGTAACCCACATTGGGATAAAATGGTGATACTTGAGTTGACGTGTGCGGGGCGTTATTATATGTGAACTCTGCCATGGGTAGATTATCACACCAGTCATCTTGTTGCACATTGATGTAGCAGCGTAAGTAGACCTCCAAGCTTTGATTTACCCTCTCTGTTTGTCCATCAGATTGGGGGTGGAAAGCAGTAGAGCGGCACAATTTGATACCAAGGATTCCAGTAAAAGCTTCCCAGAACTAAGCAATAAATTGAGGGCCGCGGTCACTTACAATCTCCAGTGGGATGCCATGTAGAGAGAAAATTCTTTTCATAAATAACCTAGCAGTTTCCACTGAAGTAATTGTGGTTGAACAAAGTACAAAGGTACCATCTTTGTGAAACAATCAACTACCACCATTATTGTGTTAAACCCATTGGAATTGGGAAGCTCACCAATGAAATCCATTGACACAGACGTCCAGAGACCCACAGCAGGCTGAAGTGGGACCAGTAAACCAGTAGTCTTATTTTATCAACTGGCCTTGGATCAAACACATATCAGGCAATCTCAAACAAAAGCGGCTACCTGTACATTCAAACCTTTCCAAGAAAACTGGCAGCAGATAAGTTACACTGTTTTGTTTCTCCCTGGATGACCAGCTGTTAGACAGGTATAATTAGCATCCATGATTTCATCCCAAATAGTGCCTTCAGGGACTCACAAGCAACCTTGATGATATAGGACTGGACCAATCTTATGATAACCCTGAGGCTGACCTACTGGGTTTGCACATGCTAGCTCCAAAAGCCTATCATAACCTTTGGACAAAGGTTGCAGGAACTTAACTTTTTAATACAAGTCCAGGTCTGCGCCCTCAGCTAAGGACATGGTGGCCAACGTAGCCAGTAGAGGCAATACAAAAGGCACCACAGGCTTGTCTGGAATCATAGCATGTGTGTTAAACTCAGCGTCCATACTAGCATCTGGGAGATGGGAGGGATTCCTGCTTAGAGCATCGGACAAGTGATTGTCAGATTCCTTAATAAACTTGTAATGGAACTTGTATCTTGTCAGATCACCATGCCATCTGGATTGGCAACCTGAAAAAACTCTGGGTTGTCAATAATATAGAAGAGCTTTGTGGTCAGTTCTTACTACAAATGAATGACATGCCAACATGAGATGGTGATGCCAGTGCTTTAACAATTCCACAACAGATAGCAATTCCTTGTTGTAAATCATGTAGTTGCATTCTCGAGCTTCCATCTTCCAGGAGAAATACCCTACAGGTCTCTCAATACCGTCACTAGCCGTCTGCAACAGCACACCAGCCACAGCATATTTAGATGCATCAGTAGAAACCACAAAAGGAAGCTCAGGATCCACATGTCTTAGCACTGGGGAGGACAACAAAAGAGCCTTGACTGATGAGAAGGCACTTGCACACTCAGGCGTCCAGACTAAAGTCATCTTTCCACTAGCCAAATATAAAGGGGCAACCACCTCAGACAAGTGGGGAGTAAATTTCTTCAAGAACGTACATGTACCCAAGAAACTACGAAGTTGGGATACTGTCACTGGTGTGGCATACTCTCAAACTGCAGCTTCCTTGTCAGGGGCAATGGTGTGGCCATCCTCAAAGATATATTACCCAGAAAGGTAACCTTACATTTAAAGAATTCACACTTACTCCTTTTGATGATCAAGTTTGCTCAGAGAATGCACTCTAAAATTGTCCACAAGTGGGCCTTATGGGACTCTTCATCCAGAGAAAACACCAAGATGTCATCCATATATGCAATGGCACAAACACCTAGGAGATCTCCCAGGACAGAATCAATTAACCGCTGAAAGCAAGCCAGGGCATTCTTCAATCCAAAAGGCATTACGCGGAACTGGAAGATACCCTTCTTAGTTCTGAATGCTGTTAACCATTCCATTCCTTCTGCAATCCTGATTTGATTGAAAGCATTCAACAGATCAAGTTTTGAGAATACCTTGGCCTTCTCAACGCACCTAGAGATCTGTGCTTTGAGAGGTAAAGGATAAGGATCCGGAATTGTAATGTTATTCAGATTCCTGTAGTTGACACAAGGACAAAGTGACCCATCAGACTTCTGAACAAATAATAGCGTAGAGCAGATCAACAAAGCCCTCTTAAAAATGTAGCCTTTTGCCAACATGTTGCAAGTCCACTCTTTCAAACATGCATCTTCCTTCAAGGTTAAAGGGTAAATAGGAGACACAATTCTGATCAGATTAACAGTGACCTTAAAGTCAAAGTCAAACTGAGTGTGCTTGGGAAGGACTTTGCCTCTGGTGGCATCAAATGCCGTGGACCAGGGTTGCAAACATGCCAGTAAATCCAAACTTACGGGGGCAGGGACAGGAAACAATTGTATGGTCTGTGATGATTGCTCTGATTCAGACATATCCAACAGCAGAATACAAATAGTTATACCCAAGGAGTGTTTCACCTGTAGCTCATTTTTCTTCAGTAAGATTGATACATTATGATCTCTCCACCAACTCACTCCCAAAATGATAGGATAAATAAGAGTAGGGCAAACAGAAAACCTTGCAGTAAAAGACTGACCTGCAACTACAAAAGTAACTGGCTTCTTCAGCTGGAAAGAGGGAAACATTTGACAATTTTCACCCCTAACAAGCATTCCCAGATGGTCTGAGTTGTAGCAAGTCAGCAGTCTCCACGCTTATAATTTTTTTGGAAGCACCTGTATCTAACAAGATGGCTGGCTGATAGATAGTCTGATCATTATTGATGCTACCATGAAACAAGAAGTAACCAGAAGTGGATTTATTTGCAGTAAAGGTAGCAATCTTGGCAGGGTCTTGGATTTCATTGGCAGTACAGACGGCAGCTAAGGAAGCAGGATTCTCCTGGAAGTAACACTCAATCATTTCTTGGACGGCAGCTGGAAGAACAGGGTTATCACAATCAATAGGAACAAGGGGCAACTCTTCAGACGTAATAACAGAAGATTTTGCAGGTACGGCGTGCTGAAGCATTGCCAAGGAACTATCAGTTATGGACACTACAGCGGCCTCCTTTACATCACTGGGTTTGTTCACCACTGCCATTTGTAGCTGAGACGAGCTAGGGAGAGAACAATCTTGGCTTTGGTTGGAAGGAACTACCAAGGAGCAAGGACCAGAAAACCAAAAGCGCAGCAGGTTTCTCCTCAATTACCAACGTACCTTGTTTGGAAGTAGACAGATTTGAGACCAGAGAAAGAATTTGGCTTACCAGGGCCTCAGTTGTGATTAACAGGGAATCCCAAACCGCCAAATCCTGGGCAGTCTGGTCAACTGCTAACCACAACGCTGAGAGTTTGTTCACCTTGGGAACATTGATTGTACAGCAGTAGGTAAGAACCTGAGGAAGGAATACCAAAAGCAGAGTTGTACCCTGACAGAAGGCGTACAGCTTATGATTTACTTTGAGCTCCTCAATAGATACACACAAATTTTTTAACAAAGGGTATAGAGATGCACTCTCAGTTAAAACACGTGGATTGCGCTCCACCGCGGACAGCAAGCATTCTTGAGCATCTTTGGAAACCTTTGTCATTACATGGTAAACTTGGGATTTGTGACTAAGGCTAGAGCCAGAATAAAATGATAATGCTGACAAAACTTCACGCAAAATTTCATCAGTGGGTGGGGCAGGAAAATAATCCAGGCGCCAAAATAACATGACACGACGGAAATAGGAAACAGAGGATCCAGTCTCTACAACTGCAACCAGAGATGGGAACCACAGATTAAAAAAAGCCCAAACTGAAAACTCAGAAATGAACTGATGCAAATAAACATGGTAAACGCAGATATTTCAACAGAGCAGGAGAAAAGAAACATGAATTCATAACAAACTGCTTTCAAAATCTCAGACATAGAAGAGTTGAGTAATGTGACGGAAATCACTGGATAATATGAAGCCGTTTCTAAATGATGGGGAATTACCACCCAAATCCACATAGAATTGATGATTAACCACCAATGTGGCTTCAGATATTTTTTTATGAAATTTCCAATTGTAACTCCAGGATTAAGTAGAACAACCAGTTCTAACCAGAGTAAACCAAGATAAATGACCTGGGAAAGCATCAATGCATCTTCAGCGTAGAATTCTGGGCATTGAGAAAAGACACAATTTTCATTTTCAAGAATGGGGGGATGAGCTACAAAATTGGCTGGCATAAAATTAACATTTGGCAGCACCAACAACAAAGTTCAAGATGCTGGGCCCCATCTTCCTGAAATGATTCTGTTCAGAATCAGATTGTACAGGATATACCGCAACAACCTGATCACAGGATGCATTGGAAAAGTAAATTAGACCAAGGGATATTTGATTTTTATTGAGTAAATTTAGGAGGACTCAACTCTTAGAGTTGAAACAGGGAAAATTATTCAATATATATCAGAAAAATTGACTAAGCAATACCACCTGAGTCTTGATTTCCTATTCCTTTGGCATCTTCAAGTAAGTATCTAGTCCAGGTTGCACTGAACCCTTGCGTGACCAGTTTCTGACAACCATTCTGATTAATGAGCTTATATTGGGTGACCCTCATATTACATCAATTTATCAACGTCAGTTTTCAAGGGGGAGCTGGTTTCAGCTGAAAGACTGGAGCAGCCGTGACCCATTTTCAATCAACTGTTTGGTTTAAATCCGTTAACTCGGTCAATTTTGATATAGGTTTCCCGGCCTTCCAAGCTTTCTTACTTGGACAGACAATACCTGGCATTATGGAACCTATCATGACAGCTGGCAGGTTGAGCCTACTGTTTTGACACCCCCCAACTGAAGGTTGGCCTCCTCTGGGGACAGGTTGTCAGGGAGGTAGTTGGGAGCCCAGGCGCAATATTGCACTAGCTGTTGTTTAGTGGCAGGTAGCACAGTCTTGGTTGTTTTTGTCTTGCTTTTCAGAGCTTTAGGCGGTTGTGGTGGAGGACTTTATCTTGCTTGCGCTTCCCAAGCCCTTGTACAAAGTAGGTGTTGTTTTCATTTACCTTTAGGTCAATGGCAGGACCCACTTTCTCTGGTTATAGTTTACTTTTGAAAATGTTCATTACACGGACTTTATTGCCAACCTTGTGTATATTTTGGATGGGGACAAAGGTATCCTGTAGGCGTTTTCCCTCTCTTTCTAGTTGGTCACTGTTGGCCTGTATGACTTGCAGGTCCAAGCAGGGTGGAACTTCACTGGGCATTTCCTGCTTGGGTCCTGACAATTCTTGGATGATATTGGGCTGCGTGCCATATACCAACTAAAAAGGGCTTTTCCCTGTGGATCTGTTCACGTGGGCCCAGCATACAAGCAATGCAGTTGGTAGCTGCTTATATCAGTCCTCAGGTCTCCCGGCGGTGAGCTTGGCCAGGGCCTATACTAGGCTACTGTTCAGCCGCTTCACAAGTCCATTGGCCTGAGAGTGGTAAGGTTTTGTCACTGTGTTCTGGAACCCATTTTGTTGAGGTAAACATTGGTATCTTCAGAGGTCAATTCTTTGCCCTGTCAGTTATCAGGAGTTCTAGTTTTTCAAACTTACTGATAATTTATTTTCCTATGAACCACCATACATCATTGCCTGTGTGAAATCTTACTGCTTGTGCCACTGGCCAGCTAGTGGCAAAGTCAATAGTAGTGATGATTTATTTCTTTTTGCTGTGTTTTCCTGGCATGGGTTCTATGATGTCTAGGGCAAAAATTTGAAAGGCAGTTGTGAACAAATAGGCAGTACAGACTTAGGAGGGGTGCTGATTTTTGAAAAATTTTCACATACTTCACATTTCTCTAGGACTTCCTGGACATCCCAGTATAGGCTTGGCCACAATGCTTTGTGTTTAAGGAATTTTTAGAGGTTGCAACTTTTGGTATTTCCTAGGTCCCTGTGGTAATGTAGGATGGTGTCTACCTGCTGATGTGTAGGAATGTAAGGTATGGTGGTCCCACCAGACATTTTTCAATGTAAGGTCCCGTACACATCTGCAAATAGGTGTTCATTCTTAATAACTGTTTCCTTTGTTACGTCTGTGGTGCCAGGGAGAAAACCTTCATCTTTTTTTTGAAGTACCAGGAGAGGCCAGTCTGAGTTGAGCCCATTTTTTTCCTCTTGTGGCCCTAACATACAAACAAGATAGTGCATCTGCCATGGTAAGCTCAGGTCCTGGTTTGTATTGGATAATCATGTTAAATCTTTTGAGAAGCTCCATCCAGAGAGCCTGGCGCCTGGATAGGTTGTCTTGTGTTTTGAAGTATATGAGGTACTTGTGGTCTGTTAGGGCGGTGAACTCCTATTGACATTTCAAGTGGTATCACCACTTGACAAGACAGTGTACAATTGCCAATAGTTCCTTGTTGTAGATGGGGTAGCAATATTTGATGTCTGTCAGTTTGCGCAACTTTTAGGCTACGGGTAGAAAGTTGCTGTTGGTGTTCTTGATTTGAAGTACTCCCCAATTGATGCATCAGAGGTGTCTGTCTCCATTTGATACTCTCTTTCTTGCTTAGGGTACTTTATGATGGGAGCAGTTGTGAGTTTCTCCTTTAGAGGCTGGAAACAAAGGTCACGTTGGGAGGTCCATACAAACTTGGACTTGGCGCCAGTTATGGTCAACAAGGGTGCTGTCAAAACACCACAGTCAGGGATAAATCTTTGTAAATAGGCAACCATTCCCAGGAATGTACAGAGTTCTGACTTGTCCTTTGGTGGTGGCATCTTTCAGATGGCCTGAATTTTCTACTTGTCAGGTCTGATGACATCTTTAGAAACTATGTGCCCCAGGAAGAGTAACTGTTTGTAGAAGAACTGACACTTAGAGGGTTTGGCCAGAAATTTATGTTGTGCCAGGGTATCAAAGACTGCCTCCAAATCCTTTTGGTGTTGTTCCACTGAGGAACTGTAGAAAATGATGTTTTCTAAGTACACTAAAGCGTACTTGCCAATGTGGGGAGCAAAAACCTTGTTCATAAAGGCAAAAAAGTAGATGGTGTGTTGTTCATCCCAAAGTTGAGCACAACACACTTGTATGGCCCATACTTGGTGCAAAATGTTGTCTTGGGTATGTCTTCCTCCTTGATGCAAATTTGGTTGTAGCCTGCTGTTAGGTCAATCTTAGAGAAGACATTTGCCCCACCCAAGGCTTCAAAGATGCCGTCAATAAGTGAGAGCGGGTAACAATTATTAATGATAACTTTTTTTAGGACTTGATAATCCATAACCAGTCAAAGAGTTCCATCTTTTTTGCCAAAAAGAATACAGCAGCACCAAATGAAGACTGCAAGGGGCAGATAAGTTGTTTTTACAATGCCTCTTTGAGGTAAGTGCATAGTGTGTTGTCCTTGTTTGGGGTAAGTTGGTAGATAGGTTGCGCCTTGGGTACATCTACTTTAAGTTGGATGGAGTGCTGTATGTGTTTCTCTGATGGCAACCCTGGTAGAGCCTCTTTGAATATTTCTGGATGGTGGGCTACAATTTTGCAATCCTGAGGCGTAGTGGTATCTTGGCGGTCCTTGAAGTGTATAATATATTACTGGCAGGAGTCCCAGTCAATTGCCTTGAGGTTCTCTTTTTTCATCAAGGGTTTCTGTAAAGCGTACAAAGACGTGGTCACATAGGAGCTAGTTCACTGAGTCAGGGTAGATCTAGTGATTCACCCCTTCATGCTTGATGGTCAATACTGAGCTTACTCAGTCCATGTGGGGATTGTTTTTTTTTGCAACCAGTCCAGTCCAAGCACAATGTCAAATTTGGGGAAGTCAATGACAGGTCCCTGAATGATGGAGCGCAGATTCTCTAGCATGACAGAGAAGGGGGTGGTTTCCCTTGTCACAGCAATGTGGTGTTTATCAGCCAGGACCACTTTTTAATCCGCAAAGGATTAGTGGCTAGCTTGAACTTATATACAAAGCAGCTGCTGACTAGGGTTCAATCCTCACCCAAGTCTAGGAGTTCTGAGCCTGTGTAACTGCAAAAACGGAAAGTATAGGACATCAGTTTATTGGGATGTCTGGTGATGCTGTACAGTACCAGGTCCTCTGAGGTTACTTGAATCATTGGACGTTGGTCCACATCCTTGGGTCAGTACTCATCATTGGGCAAGTCAGGAGTTGTGTGGGGAGAGCTTGGCTTGCTTAATGATCTCCCTGGGCTTTTCCCTCATCTTGATTGCCTTGCATGGCAATGATACAGAAATGGGTACCATTTGACTGGCCATTGTTCCCATTCCCATGTCTGCTTGAGTTTGTGGGTTTATGTTTGGTGTTATTCCTGTTGTTTCCAGGGGGTGGTTGAGTGGAGCGCCCACCTGTGTGAGAATCTTTGGGTTGCTCTCTTTTCCCAGTCTGTGCTTTGTGAAGGTCATTGGACGTTTGCTCTGCTTTCTCCAACTCACAATAAAGGCTCTGCAATTTAGTCACCTGATTCAGGTTAATGTGTTTCATCACGTGCAACTTGAGTGCATTGTAGTACATGAGATGGGTAGCTGGGGTGCCAAAGGCCATATCTGAGGGGGTGCGTAGGCAGAGTTCCTTGTATTCTCAGGTGAGCTCTTTAACTGTGCCTGTTTGGGTGAGATTCTTTACTTGGAGTATGATCATGTGTGTGGTATCTTTTAGCACAAATCTCGCTAAGAAGTCCTTCTTGACGATGTCCCAGTCCTTCACAGTGTGATACTTGTGCCACTTGTTGCACCAGGTGCCAGTGTTGTGTGTGAGTTGGATGGAGATTTCTGCAATCCAGAAGTGTTGCAGGCATTCCATTTGTGCCAGTTTACTCTGGGCATATTAGATCCATGCTGTGGCATTATTTTTGTTGGCTCCAGCAAAAGGCTCCAATGCAGTGCTTTGCAGTCTTTGAGCTACATAGGCTGGCATGGTGCTCTTGTTGGTTGCTCAGGGCATGGTAGCGGGTGCCTGGAAGAACCCTTGGGCTGACAGTGTGTTGAAGGCGGGGAGTGGGATCACTGTGTTCTGGTACAGTAAAAAGCCATCAGGTATTTTGGCACCTGGTGTGTACAGAGTCCAGTCTAGAAGGAGGCCAGACATGATTCTATCAAGTATTTGTTGGCTGCGGCAAGTACGGGAAACAGGCAGAATTTTTGGGAATAAAGTAGGATGGAAACCTACTTCTGCTACCAATGCTGTAATTGTGCTGTTTTAGCAGAGTTACAAGGTGAAAAATCCTTGAAAACTAGATAATATCTTTATTGAATGATAAATATTTTATAGTCAGTGTGAATCATAGATAATAGAAACATGATTGTGTTGATCAATTGGTTGGATGGTGAAGGGGGTGGCCTGATCCTGTTATTGAGTCAAGCGCCAAAACAAGGTATCCACCGTAAGGGATCAGCTTTTGTTCATGTTATTGGAAATGGAAATTCAAGTCAACTTCCTAGTTTGGCTTTGAGTCACTGGGCATTTGGGTTGCAGGTAATAAACCCACCTACTCAGAACCTTGCTGGCGGGTCAAGCCTGCTGTTTTGACAGAATGAAAAAATAAGCAGTTTGGCCGTAAAAAACCAAAACCAGAATATAGTAACTAAGCTTTATAAGTGATTTACATAGTGTTTTCTGGTTTAATACCAACTGTCAGTATGTTGACAGTCAAAATTGAAGTGTTTTTTCATGTTTTTTGAGTATATACTTCTGAAAAGTATAATAAACAAGATAAAGGGTAAAAATAAGAAGAGAATGATACTTTGTTGGATATGAATATAGGGTAATATATAGTATCATGGAAAGCTGCATACTGTTCATGTACGTCATGAAAGTCATGGGGCTTATGAGTAATGTTCCTCTTAAGTCACAAGTATTATTCAAGTTGTGTTCCAATTAGGATACAGATTATTTGATCCCTGAAACAGATGATCAAATGATAGTAGTGCCATTGGCTTAATGATTAGTTGGTGAGCTATTTGGTGACTCATTTGGTGAATTACTTGGGGCGTCAATTCCCTGAAAGGGAGTGATCAAAGATGTTACAACATGTTGTATTACTAAATGAAATATTTTTAACTATTGTGACTACCAGAATGTTGAATTTTTATTTAAACATGGTTTTTCTATTCTTTACTAATAAACTAGCTCTAAAAGCACTTTTCATACTTTTATAAACTATTTAACTAATAATAAAAAAGAAAACACGTGATTATTATTTAATTTTATTCATTTTTCACATTATTATTAATTTATTAGCTTTACTCTATTTATTGTAGGAAAAATCTTCCATGAAGCCACCAAAGAATCCCAAGTCACCCAAGAAAGTGCCCAAAGCCTCTTGGAAAGCCCAAAATCCCTACTGTGGGGTTCCTGTTTGCCAGTCCCCATAGTGTGTCCTTGTCATAGCCAGGGACCAACTGGAATGAGTTGTCATTCTCTAGTATGTGAAAATGTATCTCAGAAATATGTATAGGGGTCAAAATGGGCTTTTATTCACTCTCATAAGGAAGATCCCCTTAGAAATTTTCTGGTATATGGCCCAGGGGTCAGGGAAACAATATGGGTTTGCCAATACTTGGAGTTTTCAAACAATATATTAGACTCCTGCTCCTCAGTCTTAGGTTTCAGCTCTTTATCCTGAGCTCTAGCTTCCTCATCTTAGGCTCCAGCTCCTTTATCTTGGGCTCCTGCACCTTGTATAGCTCTAGTGTTCTTGTGATTCCACTTGATCCAGTCCTTTTGGCCTTTGCAATCCACTATTATGAGTCCCTGAAAAGCTTCAGATAGTTCTCCCTTTTATTGTCATGGTAAATTCCATAATTCCAGGGATTATTTGGCTAAGTAGAAAGGCTCAAAAAGCCAGAAACCCTTTAGCAAAATTTAATGATTTAACAGACTTGGATTAAACAGTTGATAAAAAATGGGTTACAGCTGATCCAGTTTGCCAGTTGAATCTGATTCCCCCTTTCAAATTGACGCTGATAAATTGACGTAATTTGAGGGTTACCCAATATGAGCTTATTAATCAGCATGGTTGCCAGAAATAGGTCATTTAAGGGTTCTTTGCAAACTGGACTAGATACTTACTTGAAAATGTGGAAGGAATAGGAGCCCAGGATCCAGGCGGTATTGCTTAGTCAAATTTTGATATATATCAAATAAATTTTACTGTTTCAACTCTAAGAGTTGAGTCCTCCCAAAATTTCTACTCAATAAAATCAAATATCCCTTGGTCTAACTTAATTTTCCAATGAATTCTGTAGTTGGCCTGCTGCGCTACATTTCCTACAATCTAATTCTTAGCCAGATTATTACAGGAAGATGAGGCCCTGCCGTCAGCACTTTATTGTTGCCTCCGCCCAATGTTAATCCAATGTCTACCAATCTCAGAGTTGTTCCTACTCCTGTCAAAGCTGAAACTCATGTGCTATCTCACTGTCCTAAATTTTATGCTGAAGACACTCTGATTCTCTTGCAGGCTATTTATCTTGGGCTTTTTTGGTTAGGATTAATCATTTTACTTAATCCTAGTATCTCATTTGGAAATTTCATAAAACAGTATTTGAAGCTGTGTTGGTGGTTAATTATTAACTCCATGTGAATTTTGGTGGTGATTCCCCACCACTTGGAGACAGCTTCTTACTATCCGGCTATTTCTGTCACATTTATAGCTCCTTGTTTCAGTCCCTGTTTTTCTCTCAGAAGTCTTGGTTTTCAAAGCTTAAACTATCCAGTTTTTTCTTCTCTACAATATATTAAATCTTTTATCTTACTTCAGCCAATTAGAACCCTGGTTTTCCTATGTCACTCCCTCATTTTTAGGCTTAAACTCTTCAGTTAAAGCCCTCAAAACAGTGATCAAACAGGCTTTGAACTGCAGCCAATCAAATACTTGGATTAAAATGTTTTGCCAAACTGTTCACCCAAATGACTTGCTTTTCACCATGGTTCAAACCTGGCGCTGTCTTTCTCCGGATAAACAACTGCTCTGTGTTTTGAAAAAATTTGCTGTGTTTCCCATCACTTTTCTCTGGCGTAACTTGAGAACTTCCACATTTGCTTTACTTAAGGGATTTTTGAACCCTTAATTCTTTAACGTTTCTCCAATTTTCCCCGCATTTTCTTGCCATTTTAGCACTTCAAACTTTTCCTGTTGCTTGCTTCTTGCCTTTCCCAACTATCTTGGCAAAACTTGAGTCTTTGTCCAAACAGTTTCTCTGTCCTGTTTCTGGCCTCTTTGGCCTCCAAATACTCAACTGAATCTTAATAAATTCACAGCCCAATTTCTGTGAATTGTTTCCTTTTCCTTAATCTTTTTATATATGATATTTATTCTAATCTTTATATCATATCCTTGGGAAGTTTCAATTAATTTTTTTACTGCTTCTTTCTTGTTAAATCATCCTACTTCCAGAAGTCCAAGTACATAATTACTGCTCCTGCATCTGCTTCTGCTGGTTCTTTTTAACCAATTTCCAGTTCTTTAGCTAGACTTGCTCCATGATCTTCCAGATCTATAGTTAGTCCTTCTCTGTTATCTTCCTCTCCTTCTTCCAGTCCTATTATGTCATCTTCCAGTCCTTCTGCAAGTGCTCTACAAATCCTTCTCTATCATCTTCCACTTCTTCTTCAAGTCCTTCTCTGATATCTCTCAGTTCTTCTACAAGTCCTTCTCTGACATGTTTCAGTCCTCTTGCAAGTCCTTCTCTATGAACCATCAAGGCTCTGTCCTTCTCTATGAAACATTGAGGCTATGTTCTTCTCTATTAACCATTGAGGATATGTCTTTCTCTATGAACCATTGAGGCTCTGTCCTTTGCTATAGTATAATACTAACACCTCAGACTCAGGCAATAAGTCTACAATTGAGTCAGCGTCTGACTAGGCCCTCATCAGTGATCTCAACTTTAGGCCATCAATTACAGACAGCCCTCATGTCTGTGCAGTTGTTTTTACTCACCAAATTGGTTAGTTTGAGCTTTCAGTTGAAAAGTAACCAACTTTACTTCCCAGAGGCCTGATCTTCATCAAGCTCTGCAGCTGCTTTCCCAAGAAGCCACCTGGATAACACCTCTGAGCATATCCATGCTCCCAATAGTATCTTCAGGACCTCACCAAAGCCTCCAGGGAAACATGAACAAGGAACTCTTACCAGTCTGTTAAGTAAGTACCCCACTTACAGACCTCCTGTAAGTGGCCAAGGGATTCTTTTGAGCTGCCTCAGCTCATCCTTTCTCTAGTAGCCTATTGTTACCTACTAGACTGTATTGCTCTCCTTCCTAGTAACCACATGTTACCTACTAGGTTCAGACACCTTAACCAGCACCCTAGTAGCCAATGTTAACTGCTAGACTGGTGTGCTCTCTGCCTCTGGTAATTCTTTGTTATCTACTAGGCAGACCTTACCTTACCTAGTAGACCATGTTACCTACTAAGCCTTTACCTGCCCCAAAACCACTATACTTTGCACACTTTCAGCATAGAGTCTTTATTGTGGCCAAATCAGCCATCACCTGCACAACAGCTTCCATGTGGACCTTCACACGTTTCAACGCCAAGAAAAAAGATTTTTAATTGATCCACCCCCTCTGAGACTAATAAATTGGGACTTGGGTTGCCAAATGACCCCAAAATCCCCTGAAAGCTTCCCCAGGACAAAAATAGTAAATCAATCCTCCTAATTGATGAATCAGGGCCTGCCATTGGGACCCAGCTTAAGAATAATCCTTCAACAGCCAATAAGGAGTTGAAAGTAAGTACAATTGCAGTTTCCCAGCAGGATATATCTGGGAACACTGACAACCCTTCCCTTGTTGACATCTTTACCCAATAAACAATTGCAGTTTATGCCATTTGATCATTGAAAAATTGCAGGACTTTGTTATGCCTTTACCACTTTAACCTTGCTGTTCTTCTCCTGCAGAGAAGAACACCAGAACTGACTGGACTAAAGGAGCGTCAGGAAAGATACTCTTGCCCTTTCTCAGGCATAACCAGTTTCTCCTCCTCCTGCCAGAGCCTTTGATCAAATCATAGGCTCTTCCCGCCTTCCTCTCTTGTGCCAAAGTTTCCTCTGTACTGGCCAGCACATCAACCAGATGAGCAAGCCTATTAACTATTATCCCTATCCCTCATAAAATTACATCAAGCTTGAGTTTGCTTATGTCACTCTATTGGGTTTAACTGAACAATTGATTCCCCATAAGGGTGCTTGGCAACCCTGGGCCTCTGCTGTGAACTATATGTTGAGGATTGCCCTAGTTGTGTACTGGGTGTTCAAGGCTTGACCTTTGTCCCTGTTTGCATACAAACCTGATACCATGCCCATCTATGACACCTAATGACAAAGAAAGTGATGAAGCCACCCTTGCTTCAGAACAAACAGCTCATGGCAGAGCTCTTGTCCCCTTGACTATAATCATGGTCTATAAATCTGCCCAGGATAATAATTTTGTAAATAACTTTAATGAAGGGGTCCAAAGGTTTTTTTATTGCCAGCAGGATGTTAATAGGCAGCTATGAGATTTATCAGAGCCCAGAAAGCTCTTCTATCTAGATGTCTTAGAAAAGCACATGGTTTCAATCCAGAACCCTGTAGCGCTAGCCTTTGTAAAGCCAGAGCACACATGGAAAATCTTTCTATTTATGGATCCATATACCTTGAAGCATGAGGATGTCTTATACCCTTTCATTGGATATTAAAAGTCACAGTGGATTGGACATAAGCTTGGCAACCCCAGAGCTAAAACTGACTGGAACTGCTATCAGGCAGTTCTAAAGGATGGGATGAAAACTACTTCATCTTTGGAGGACTGGCATAAGCATATCAATTTATCCTTTGGAATCAAGCCCAGGTACAGTACCTTCTACAAGCACCTCAAAGTCTAACAGGGGAAGGATGATGCATCCGTCAGAGATATGAAGAATTGCCCATAAAGGAAGAAAAGAAAGCTGCCAAAGAGAAGCAGTACCAAGAAAGGATCAAGGAAGTTTTTAAGGCTAGATACAAGCCATCAGAGCTTTGGGAATATACCAATAAGGTTGCAACCATTCTTATGACAACCAGGGAATCTAAGGCTAGTTTTTAAATAAGTTTATTGGGTACTTTCTAATTCTGTATATGGTTCTAATCTGTTTAATATAATGATCTATATAAATAGACAGCTCAAAGGATATATAAGTACTTCATAGGGGTATTTTTGGTACAACACGCTATTTCAAAAACGGCATCTCAAAAAGCGCCATCTCAAATTTAATTTGAGATGGCATTTTTTGCATTAGTGATTTTGAATCACAAAAAAATAAAATAAACAATAAAATAGTTAAAATTTACATATACTTTTATAATACAGCATCTTGAATTTACGCCATCTCAATTCCATCACTTTGAGTCAGATTAATTAAATCTTATTTTGCTAACTTTATTTACATATGAAAACACTTAGTGTGTGGTGTGTTTACGCCATCTTGACTTTACGTCATTTTGAATTACGCCATCTATCTTAAACTAAAATAAGTTTATACCCAAACTAAAATAAAGCCTGTGGTATAGTGCCAGAAGATGTTCCTATAGTATTAATCCAAGACACTTATAAAAGGAACAACCTAAAAAGACGCCACTATGATAGTCCTTCTAGTGATTGTCATTGCTGGGTAAAAAAAACAGTTTTGTTATATGTAGTTTATAACTTTATTAACATGGATACATTGATAAGGGTTTCATCAATAAAATATTTTAATAGTGATTTTAATATAGAAGAGGGTGATTACGCCATTTTGGTTTATGTCACTTCAAATTCCACTGAGTTTCACATCACCCAATTGATTTGATGCGCACAATAGATAGGGGAAAATAAGGGGAAATTACATATGACGCCAGGCTACGCTATATTGATTCCCCCACCGCAATTCTTGCCTTCCACTTTTCAGAAGTATAGTTTCACATCAAAACCAACATTAATAAAAAATGTAAGAAAACATATGAAAATTTGCAAATATATATTTTTTTATCTCCTCTAAACAACTGGGTACTTTTTAACCCCAGTTGTATAAGCTAGTTTCTGAGAAATTCAAGTTTTACTCTTTGGCCTGGTTGAGGTAGCTCCACCGCAAATTTGTTAATTTAATATAAAAAATGGTCAAAAACACTATGTTTTGAGCTACAGCACCTCAATTATGTCACTTCAAAACCGCCATCTTGAGAGCAAGTTTTCAGTCAAAACTCAAAGTTTTGCCTACTTGCGTTACTAATAAAAAATTATTTTTTCAAAAAATAAAACATTGAAATTCAATAGTATATATAATTTGATCTCCTCTACAATTCTATGTAAAAAAATTGATATTTTTTATATTAAAAACATTCTTGTTTTTCTCTTTAAAAACAACCCCCAAATTGCTCATATTTTGATACTAATTCACTTTTAGATGCCTCCCAAGTCCATCAACAAAGCTGCGTCCAAGGCCTCAAAGGCCTCAAAGTCCAAGACCACTCCTCCAAAGGCCAAAAAGGCCAAAACTACCCCTAAAAAGCAGCCTGCTAAGGGTAAAGCTCCCCCCAAGACCCCTACGCCCTCACTAGAGCCTGAGGAAACAAGCCCAACTCCTCTCCATTCTCCTTTTGTTTACTCCCCGTCAGACCCTCAAGAGAAGTTATTCAACTTCAATTGCCATTCTGACCCCACTTCAGAGACTGAGGATGAAGAAGAGCAGGAGCCTGAGCCTGGTGCTCCTGCAGATGAGCCAATTGAGCTCTGGGATCTTAATATCATCCATAATGTATGCAACAGAAATGGCACATTTTTTGTGCCCACCACATACCCTGTCAGCTATCCAATTATGACAAAGAAAGGGGGTGCTGGCTTTGTCCACAAGGGCTACAGCTTCAGCTGTAACAACAAGAAGAAGCCCATCCATCAGTATCACTTCAAATGTGATAATGTTGGCTGTCCAGCTAGACTTACCACCTATGGGTTCACTCATTTTAAAGCCCTGACTATTGGGCATGACTGTGCCGAGCCCTTTGATCCACTGTATCAACTGATCTGCTGGTTTCTTTGCCAGGTCATACCAATCACCAAAGACCAAACTGCAACTGAGGTCGTAAATGATGCACTCATTAATCTAAATGATACCCAACTGGCAACTGTTGGTGGCGCCTCCAAACTTCAGAGATATCTCACTGACCAGAGATATGCTCTGAGCACTGAAGGCGTCAGTGCTACATCAATTGACCAGTTGATTTTAACTGAAGAGCAAAAGCTTTCACAGCATGAAGAGAGATTTCTCCTTCACAATGATGGGCAACATGCCCCAGAGCGGATCATCTGCTTTGCTACCTCCCAGGATCTTCACACCCTTTTAAAATGCAAGACCTGGCTTGCAGATGGAACATTCTCAACCTGCCCAAAGCTCTTTAGCCAGCTTTGGAATATCCATGGGCAGGTTGGCAATCTTTTTCTTCCCCTGGTCTTCTTTTTCCTCCCAAATAAGAAGCAGGAAACTTATGTCCGGGCTCTAACAATATTAAAGGCCAAGTTGGATGAGATCCTCCCAACTATTAAAGAGGAGCCAAAGGAGACTAGAGGGCGCAAGAAAAAGGCCCAGTCAGAGGAAGCCACCCTAATCAAGAAAAAGCCCAAAAGCCTTCCATACCATGAATACCTGGTAGTAGATTTTGAGCAGGCTCAGGCCAATGCTTTTATTAGAGTCTTCAAGAGCTCCCCTCAGGGATGCTACTTTCACTTTTGGCAGGCACTCTGCCGCCGCCTTCAAAAGTGCTCTGCACTTCATGAGCTGGTCTACACTGAAGGCACAAAGGAAGCAAAGGACGTATTCAACTGCTTTGCTGCCCTTGACCTTGTGCAGAAGGAGGAGACAAATTCCTTCTATGATGCCCTCCTCTGCCATCCCTACATTATTACCAACCAGGCAGCCTTTGCTCCATTCATAGAGTTTTTTGAAACTCAATGGGTTGGAGTGTTTCAAGGAACATGCCACATCAGAAAGGGTGGTGACTCAATCCAGTGGAGCTGCTTTAAGCAGGTAAAGAATGGCCTAATCAAGACCACCTCTTCTCTTGAAGGGTGGCATAGTCAATTTGCCACAAGGGTCCGGGTTCAGAAGCCCAAGTTCAACAAAATCATGGTGCATCTCAAAACCCAGTAGGACATCTCTGCCTGCCTCTTTAAAACAGGCATCAAGACCAAGGATGATCCCCCCAAGCAAACCAAAGCGGTGAAAAAGTATACAGAGATTAGCAAGGTGGTCCTTGCCTACTATCCCAAGGATAGCAAGCTTGAGCATCTCCAAGCTATCTCAGTTGCTCTTTCAACCAATGTATGATCCTTCCTCAATAAACACCACTCTATCTTCTCTATTATTTCCTTTACTTTTATAATTATTTTAATTTTATTTGGTATTTGGTACAAATATATGTTTATTTTAAAGCATAGTTTTTAGTTAAAATATATGAAAATGGTTGTTTTTGGAATTATTTTAACTTTTGGACTTTACGCAACCTTGTTGCTACTAATTAACCCCATTTTTTATTGCAGATTTGGAATCCTGAGGCTTTTTTAAGCCTATAAATGTTTTTTGAATCTTTATTTTTGGGAATTTTTTTGGTAGTTTTTGGAGTTCAAAAAATCTAAAATTTTAAAACCGTTTTTTTAGTCAAAATGCCGTAAATCAAAATGGCGTTTTTACTAGTAAATTGAGATAGCAGAAATTCAAGATGCCGTATTTTGAGATGCCATTTTTTGAGATGCCGTTTTCAAAATGGCGTGTCCTACCGTATTTTTAAAGCTATGGATTCTTTAACAGCAGTTTGATGCTGTAAGACTTAATATATGTACTGTGCTAAAAAAATTACTAGTAGAGTATATATATTCTTTATTTTTTAATATATAAACAATTTTATGCTACAGTTTATGATTATTATACTTTACTATAATATGTGAATTCTTATCCAGTGCCTTTTTGCATATTGGGCTTTTTTTAATTTTTATAAGTGGGAAATAATATCTTACAGTAAGGGTAGCTGATTTCATAGCAAGATAGAATGGAAGTGTATTTATATTACCTCTATCAGCTGCCATGCACCATTATTTATAGTTTCTCTTTTGAAAGCTATGTAGCCAAGCTACCCAAAAAAATTATTCTAAAGCTTGATTCTTATAAAGTGAGCCGTTCAGGAACCAGGGTTCTGCCTATTGAAGAAGGGTCAAAGTCCAGTGGTCTGCACCAGCAAAGACTCAATTGCAATCCTTCAAGGCTGTCAACCTCAGAGCAGGTTTAATTCTTACCATCAGATTACTGTAAGCTAACTTGCAGGATGGATTAGCTCTGGAAGTTGCCCACACCAAGGTTAAAGATGAAGCATCCCATCTTCCCAGCCCCATATCTTCTGACCTTGGGGTCAGGGGTACCCAGCTACCCTTTGCCTAGTCCAGTCCAGCCCTGACCCAGATAGATAGATCATCAAGATCCCCCACAGCTACGCTCCAGATACTTTATCCACCAGTCCCCTACTTTATGCCTTCCCTGATAACATATCCCTTGATGCACCACGCCTTGCATGCCTGGCTGGCTGCTTTAGGCTCTAACTGGCCCGTACAAGGCTTCCCCCTGGTTTTTGGTACTTACCTAACCTTTACTGCCCTGGCCAGCTTCCAATCATCCCATGGGCTTCCCCATACAACCAAGAGGGTGCCTTACTTTAATGATCCCTATCAGGAGCTATATTGCAGGCAGGGGCTTATTATTGGTCAAAAAAAGATCCTTTGTCCAAGAAAGATGGAGGCTGGCAAGTTTACTGATATGTCTAGCCTTGGTGGTTGGAAGGAGTGGCCCATGCCTTGAGGTGTTATCAGGGTGGCCCTGTGCTGATGCTTTGTAGGGGTTGGGGTGATGCTCTGGGACAGCTGTAGTGAGGAGTATTGGCATGGTTCAACAGGCTGGGGTGGCAAGGCAGCTGGGGTCAGCCCTGGACAGGTGTGCTGGAGTAGGGTTGGGATTTGGATCCCAACTGCGGCAGTACTGCTGCTGGGTTGATTCACCCCAACTGGAGGTGAAGCTTCTTTGCCTACGACTTTAGGGTAGCTTTAACATGGCGTTAAAGCTGCTGGGTAGGCATGGCTAGCCAAGGGCTAACATCAGGGAGGCAGGTCAGAGAAACAGCTGCAGAGCTCAACAATCCAGAGGGCTCTGGAAAGCAGGGCGGTCTGCTCTGGGCAAAGAAGCTCAAGCTGACCCCTTGGGTGAGTAAAACCAGTAGCAGCGCACCAGGTACCCCTGCTTCCAATGGCCTGGGTGGAGGCCGCTAACTGGGGCCCAGTCTCTGGGAAACTTGCTTAGGTGATGTATTACCAGAGTCAGAGCAGTTCCTCTGATATGGACCCACAGTGTACAGCCTAAGTGGAGGTCATCTACAGAGGCTCATTAGTATGCTCATTAGCCATGGGAAATGCTAGGCTACAGGGAGAGGTTTGGAAGGGTCCAGGGAAATGTCCCAACCTTTCTCTGGGACAGTTTGAGAGAGAAGGCACATAGTGAACTAGGTTGGGGAAATGCTGATATGGGGGTTCAAAATCTCTCCAAAGCAGGCCAGATCTAGAAAGGAAGCAGAGAAGTCTGGCAAACCAGGGAGAGAAAGTGATTTGAAGCTTCTCAGCAGCCGGTGCTTGG
Source organism: Entomophthora muscae (assembly GCA_014839935.2). Taxonomy (NCBI): domain Eukaryota; kingdom Fungi; phylum Entomophthoromycota; class Entomophthoromycetes; order Entomophthorales; family Entomophthoraceae; genus Entomophthora; species Entomophthora muscae. The sequence continues at coordinate 62,799 of QTSX02002969.1, forward strand.
TGGCAATATAAGCAGGGCAGCCCAGAGAAGCAGCAAGGGAAGGTGGTCCCAGATCTCTCCAAAGGCGGGCTGCCACAGATGCACCCAGCCAAGGGGTTCCAGGAAGGGTTAAGCAACAGGCTCAGATCCAGGAAGAAATCAAGGTGGAAGTGTTTATGTCAGGAATATTCCTGACATAAACCAGATCTTTACAGTAGTTTTAAAAGCTATGGCAACAAGCAAAAACAATTCAGATTTAAACAAAATGAACTCAGATTCTAAAAAAAATTGAAATGAATTTCAAATATTTTTTAAATCAATATAAATTGGTTTATTTTTAATTTTTTTAAATCTGAGTTCATTTTGTTTAAATCTGAATTGTTTTTGCTTGTTGCCATAGCTTTTAAAACTACTGTACTGGGGTGCAGTGCTGGGGGAAAATAGAGGATTTTCCTTTCAAAGATTCACAATTTAATCAAGATTTCCCCCTTTAATTGAGGAAAATAAAAATAAAATAGAATACAAAAAAGAATGGAACTTAATCAACGCTGGATCAATTTATCATCCAGGCAGGCGCCCACCAGCACCCAGTCAGCAGGCCAGCCACCCGCCCACCTACTTGCCCCCCCAGGTCCCAGCCAACTGCCAGCCACCCACCTAGGTCCCAGTCCCCACTCCCCAACCAATCAGAAGGCCCCATCTACTACAGCCAATCATAAAATTCCCTGATGAAAGGGCAAAAATTAGAGAAAACCCCCTGCCCATCAGAAGAGGGCCAAACTCAAGTTTTAAATGTGAGCAGCAATTCTATCTTTAGCCAATGAGATTCCAAATGCCAGGTCACATGGTTGAGTCCAGACCCCAACCAAACCATTCCTTCCAAAACAAAAATAGATTTTGGAAGTCCCATGAGTTGTCATCACCACCTGACTCCATACCCAGGTAAAATCATTGGCTCTAGTCAAGAATGGCCAAAACCCCAACAGATTTTCAAGAAACAAGAATTTGGCCACCTTCTCAAACCCCAATCCCCAATCACATTTTCCAAACTTTTGGGGTCTCCAATCCCCTGTTTTCATTCCCAATTACAAAACTTTGCACGGTAGGAACCACTATAAATAAGGGATCCCTCCTCAGTAATAGCTTGTGCTATTATTGAGTTTAGTACCTGCAATAAAGCTAAATATATTCTCAACTTCCAAGCCAACTCTTGGTTAGTTTGCCCCTGCCTACAACCTCTAATCCAAGGAAGATGAATCACCTAATCTTCACAGCCGTGCTTACAGCTTGCCTTGGAATTGGAGAATATCAACAGGAACCAGAGTTCTTTGGCCCTTCACCAGAAGGGCTAGGTCATGACCACCACTGTGATCCTGGACAACTCAACTCTTCCAACACTGGTCCCTGGCCTCCCCTAGTGTCTTCACACTCCACCCTGTCCATTGCGGTGTATATCTCCCTGTACTATATGCTGACCTACTTTGTGGGGAGCTTCAGGAGATACAACATCCACACCAAGGTCTTCTGGTGGTTGATGACCATCTATCCAATTGCCACCGCCTTGACTGGCTTCCAGCTCTCCTATCTTCTGCCATACCTTCTTCAAGTAGTACCTACAATGTCTGGGTATTGCAGTTGAAGGGGATACAGAAAAAATGAGGGACAAGCAGCTCCCTATGGGAAACAATCAGGTCCAACCTGGCAGAAGGGTGGAGGGAAGCTGTTGGGGGCGCAGGAAATTTCTGCTGCTCCCCAGAAGATAAGCTGGTCACCTATCCAAGTTCCGGGGAAACCTGAAAGCCCCCTGCTCCCCATGCTGGGAGATGGGGAGCCTGGATGGGATGGGCCAAGGTCAAAGCACATTTTGCCAATAAAGCTCACAAAGCAAAGCAACCTAGATCTGAATAGATTCACTTAGAAAGAGAAGAGGGATGCAATGGGACTGGTTGCACCAGTTTGGGATCTTATTCCATTGTAGGAAAGCCAGAGCCTGCACAGTTTAAGCTTCTGAAAGGCCCCGCCTAAAGGGGTTCCACCCAAGATAGAGGGAGCTATTCCAGAGCAGTTGGCTGAACCAGAGCTGGGGCAGGATACTGTTTGAGGACCTTGAGTTTAAACCCTCCCTGGAATTCAAGCTTGAACACCTTGATCCCCAAAGCAGCAGAGAGGGATCTGGTGACCTCCAGGCAGCGGTTAGCCCCCAACGTCTGTAGAAAGTTGTGTTTCCCAAAGGTCCCTAAGAAGATGTTCCTTCTGTTGATAAAGATCTGTACAGCCCCTACCTAACTTTAAGTTAAAGGAGAATATACCCCTTCTCACATCTTCTACTCAAACATTTGGGCAATAGGAAGAGTACCAGCATGTTGGGGACTCACTTGAGTTGGAAAAAGTTCAAATCTGATGAGCCAAAGCCCCCAAGTTAAGGCCTGCAATAACCAAACCAATTTGAACTGTAACCATTGCTAGGTGACTGAAGTTCCCAAGGAAGGCAAACCAACCCATCATTGAACTAAACCTACCCAATAATTAATATCCAACTAGGTAGGACAGCAGGTAGAATTAGGCATTTGGTCTCACCAAGAAAGGTTCCGCAGGTGAAGGTAAAGCGGTGGACCGGCTGTACAAGAGCTTCCTTCCCCAGTGACCTGAGGGGTATCTGAACCAGCCATTTGCCAGGGACTCCTTCTGGAGGGACCATCAGGAGAAGGGTTGTGCCAATCTTTGGTGGTAGTTGGATTTTCAAGGGCCAATACCACAGAAAGCAAAAGACCTAGAAACCAGAACAGGCATGGACTTCCTGTCATGGTTTCAAAAAGGAATGTAGAAGATTAGTGTAGGCAAGTGTAGAATAGAAGGATATCTTTATTGTTGGAGCAAGTAAGAAGGATAAGAAATGGCTCACTTAAGTACTACAAACTAGGCTGAAGTAATTTAAGGGGTTTTGGGATATGTGGGGATTTACCAATAAATTTCATGGAAATAGTGGTTAAATGTAATACCTGTTGTAGCTGTGCCTCAATCTGTGCCTTAATAATAATATATGTGAGTAGAAACTTTTTGGTAGCACCAGGAACTAGCAACAAGGTTGGAAACAATTAAGCAGGCTATCAGCTTAATCACATAGCATATCAAGTGCAGAGCCTTAGTTTCATAGAGACAGAGTGGATCCAAGAGCAGCAAGGAAGAAGAAGGCAACCAATCATATTTTGAGCGGTAAGTGATGTTTATTAATGGAATATTAACACCAGCAAAAGCAACACTCAAGTCAAAAGCAGACAGCAATTGAATCAAATTAATATATAAAGGTAATTTAAATTGAATTGTAGAGCATAAACTAACAGTTGGCATCAAATTAGGGTTCTGGGTTCAATCTCTGTCTTGGGAAGTGTTGACCCAAGTTGCTTGAGTGTCTAATACTTTGTTGATGTCTGGGAGTCCCAAAACTGATAATGTTGAATTATTACTATCAAAGGAAGTATTGCTGTACTCAGGAAAGAATTCCCTAACACAGCAGCAGTGCAGAAGGCTCTCCATGAGCTTAACCCTGGGTAAGGAACAGACCAGGTTATCCTGAGGACTTATACTCATAACAAGAGAAACAAGCATGTTGGGATCCTGTTCCAAGAGCTATACACCTCAGAAGAACCCCAAGCAATTGTTATGGTCTATAGAGCAGATGCTGGTAGCCAAGCCTTGGAGGAGGTTGCAGGGCTGCAAGCCAGGTACCAGGTACTGAGAGTATAGTTCAGTTACTTGAAGGATGCCATCTGATCCTGGTTAGTCCCTGGATTCAATCCAGTTTACCTGATGATTGCCTCTCAGGAGGGCTGCAGAACCTTCTTCAGGCGGGCTGAGCAAGGGGTCAACAGGCCCAGCTCTCAGATTGAAGGGTGAACAATAAGTTTACTGGGTGGTTAGGGTAAAACAAGCCTAGGTGGATGTTATTGGTGATAAGTTGAAGAACCAGCATGTATGCAGGGACTGGCTTTACCCCTAAGCTACCAAGCACAGGGATACTTTCTCTAAGGATGTAGGATGTAGGATGTCAAGTCAAGTTTATTAGGGTCATCAGGGAGGGTTTGGCCTGCTCCTCTCTCAAGGACTGCCTTGACTGTATTACAGGTGGTATCAAGGCACCTGGAATGGAGGTGGGATTAGTTTCACTTATGGATGGAAACTTTTTTTACAGATGTATTTATTTCAGGTTAGTCTTGATATGGGGATGTTTAAATCCCAAAGGTACAGGATGAGAATGTTAGGACTACTGGGGGGGGGTTGAGCTTTGCCCAGCATGGTTGGCATCAACCTTACCCTTTGTGTTTCTGTGGATCTTTGGCTTAGTCAGGGTAGGGTGGTTTTATCTTTTAGAGGGTTGGGGTTGGGGTTGGGGTCAAGGGAGATAAATGGGGTGTTTCTAGGTAGGGTATCTCATCAGGTTATAAAACCTGAGGGGTAATAAATATTGGCCATGGAATCAAGTTTATGGGGGTATTTATGCACTGGAGAAAAGATTCCTAGGTTATCTTATCTTGGTCAACTTATGCCAGGATGGCGGTTATCTTCTCCGGCCTGGGGTTAACTATCAACTGGTGAGATCTTTTTCCACCTCCTTTATTAACCCCCACCACTAGTTTGATTTGGTCAGGAGGTTAATTAACCCTCTGTTAAGTAGGTGGTTTTTCTAAGGAACTTGGTGGGGGGATATAGAGATGCTAGCTTGATTGGTGGCGGATATTTGGCTAAGGGAACTTGGGTGGGGAGATGGTATATATGGGTATTTAAGGGAAGTTGGGGGAATCTTTGGTTTGACCAAAAGGTAAAGTTTGGAATAGGATTTATTTTGTTTTGGGATGTTTAATATACTGCCTGGCTATAGATAATTAAAGCCAAAGCATTTTTTATTTGGTTTTTGGGTGGGTGGGGCTATTGTTAAGCTACTGTAAAGGAGGGGGACCGCGTACCAAAGGCAAACAGAAGCCCCGCCACCAAGCCTGCTACCGGCAACGTCAAGATCCACGAGAACATGCACCATGCCAGCATCCTCCAGTTGACGGCATGGACATCCCCGTTGCAGAGGCCAACCGCAGCGGTGGACCCGGTGATGCAGTGGGTGGTGGAGACGGGCCACTTCAGGAAGGTGGCGGTGAGGACAGCAATGCTGGCGGAGAGCTCCATGGAGAAGCCTCGGGAGGGGGAGTGGTAGGTGATCTTATTGCCAAGGGAGCGCATGATGTTATAGCCATATGTCACCAGCCCCAAGTCAATAAACAACCCACCGCTGATCAGAACCCAGCTGGGCACGGGGGTCACGCCATCGGGGGAGATGTGCCCGGTGTTGTAGATGTAGATGATGGTGGAGATGGGCCCAACAGCATTGGCAACATCATTGGATCCATGGGCAAACGAAGCCATGCATGACGTGATCACCTGTAGGAAGGAGAACATGTACTCCGTGTTGTCGTCAAACCGAGCTGCTGAGTCATGCACCTGGCGCAGATGGTCAGTGTCCATGTTGAGGACATCCTTGTTGACCCCCCTAAGAGCTACTCCCTTGACCCTTGCCCACATGCTGGAAACCTCTCCCTTTCCCTCTTCCATGTCCTTGGTGGTCATCTTCTTGGGGCGGGTAGCCAAGAATGGGATGGCAAAGACATGGTAGAACTTGAGGTCTTCTTCCCCCTGGATACACCGCTTCAGCCACGGGACAAAGAAGAATTGGCAAAACAGGGCAATGGAAGAAGCCATGCCCAAGACAATGGCAGCAGTAGCCCCCTTACTGAGAGGATTCCTATCCTTGATCACCTTCTCCACAAGATAGAAGGAGTCGATCACCGCAGTAAGGAAGAAGATGATGGGAACGGCCACTAACCCACGGCGGAAGGAGTTGGCATGGCCAAGCACGCCATGCTTGATGGGCAGAAACACCACCACCGCCATGACCCCTGCAAAGGCGGGGGAGATGAACCAGCTGGCAATGATCTGCGGCAACCCCTTCCATGACCAGTCAACCGCCAAAACCCCAAATCCAGATATGCCCACCCCGACAATCGCCCCAACGATGGAATGGGTGGTCGAAACCGGCCACCCCATGCGGGTGGCAAACAGAACCCAGAACGACGACCCCATCAAAGCACACAGCATGGCAAACATGAGCAGCTCAGGCTTGTTGGAAAACAGGTTGATGTCAATGATGCCAGAGCTGATCGTCTTTGCAGTTCCCCTGCCCAGGAGGAACGCCCCCAGGAATTCAGTAAACACGGCAATCACGCAGGCCTGGCGAAGCGTCAAAGACTTGGACGACACCGCAGTGGCAAACGAGTTGGCGACATCGTTGGCACCGATCCCAAACGCATCAATCGCGGCAACAATTAAGCCAAGCACCAATATCCATAGATACTCCCCTTGAATCATTCTTATCAATCCAATGCCGCTCACCCCTCCTCCGAGTATTTATACTTTACTGCAGCTTGCCGTCAACCTTGTAAAGTTCCTCATCAATACTGTAATAACCACTGAACCCATTTGATATATCGTTCCTGGTCCCAGCCAATCATTGCTCGTCCTTCACCCATGCTTGGAACCCTAATCAGCCAATCAGATCCAGCACATTGGCCATGCGTTGGATCCAACCAGGACAAGAAACAAGTTTCCGTATCAAGTAGTTTATTTGTCGCTCGAATCAAACAGGACTCTTGCACATGATGTGTACACTGAACAATTCCGTCGCAAAGGTACGGTTCTCTTAACAGCGAGAAGATTGAAATTGGCACAACCCTAAACAAGGTCGTGTGCTCAGCTTCCACATCTAGGCCTTTCTTTTGCGTCAGACGATCCCATCAGACAGGGGTTCTGCTGAACTAGTATATCATAAAGGGTTGAATATCAATATTCCAACACCGCCAATATGTGAAAGCTGCCCTGCTGCAGCTCATGCGGTGAGGATCCTTGGTTGAAATAAACATTTTTATTTCGAAGCAGAGATCGGATCCTGCGTATACATGGGATCAATTGATATACCGGATAAAGTTTAGAGAATCACTAATTTAAATGTTGAGCTTAGTATATATGCATACCAGGTACTAGCTTATCAGCAACATTATACATATTCACCTGATACCTTTGAAAGTATGCACGGAAATGTTTTTACATGCAGTAAGTTCAGCAGTCAACCCCATTTTGATTGGATCCTTATCCAAAGTTCAGAATCTAAATTTCACCGTCTATTAAGCATGGAGATGTACACCTAATCTGTCGTCATAGTTGGAGTTAAACATTCGAGGCGGCGTCGATTTCAAGATAATTCGGGTCATGAGTTCCACACCGAGCTACATCCAATCACTCGTGCACGTGGCCAGGGAGCTATGATGGCTAAGGAACCCTTACCCAGCATCCCGACAACTTCTCCAAAGAACTCCCCCTGCAATCGCTTAAACGACTCCAGAATCGCGAGCTCCAAGTTCAACCGGAACCTTTCATCGGTAAACTAGGGTACATTGCTAGGCAAGAGGTTGAAGATGACATGTCGGGAATCAAGCCTCCGCCGCTTACCCCGGATCCCTGCCAGGTAGACCTGATCAACAAACCAGCCACCGATTTGTTTTACAACTGGATCACCCACCAAAATCCACTTAATTCCATGGTGCGTATCCAAAGGCTTTGATCCATTTTTGGATCAATCTTATATCGGTTACATATCCTAGATACACTCCCCCATCATGGCTCCCCAGAAAACACCAAAATATCATGGCCATTTCAACACAGCTTAATATCAAGCTCAACAAAAAATTCAGCTTACCCTAATTTCCCCTTTACATTTACTGATCAACCCCTATTCTTTATCACACAGTTTTCACAAGGTAAAAGGGTCAATGTCAACACCTTTTAAGCCCAACTTGTTTTCAATGACCAAGCTGAAACATCTACAGTAAAAACAATAATAGCCCACTTAATTTTTTTATTAAATTGATGGATAGAAGTAGGTATAGCACTATAGTAGATTGTTGAAACATCCATCTTATAAATCTATCCATGGCACTTATCATATATTTGATATCATAAGTGGATTGGTGGCTACCAGCATTCCCATGGTTCAAGCCCGCTTTACTATGTAATTTGCTATAGAGTTTATCATCAATAATAATATTGACAATCCAGAACATCAACTATTTACTTGTGATTGATCTCTGGGGCGGGTTTAAGCAGATGGAAGTGGCGCTATTAAGCCTAAATTACTCTACCACCACCTACTGAGGATGCTGTCAGTGGTGAAGTCAGCACTTTACCCTTCTCATATCTATTAACAACCCCTTAACACTTTTACTTAAGCGCAATGGTAAAGTATCATATTCCCACCCCTAAAATTATTTTTAAGAAAGAGCTTAATAACTTTGATGATTTTTTAACTTATTTGCACATGTTTTTTAATCTTTTTATGCGAGCAAAGACACACAGAAAAAGGGTAATATTAGATGGTTTGCTTGAATTTAACCAAGCGTGCTATAGAAAGCGTTGTGAATCCTTGAACCAGACTCTTGAAATGACCTCAACCCGGCCAATGCCATCTCTGATAACCTCAACCATCTTCTCAACCAGCCGCAGGGATTCAGCATATCTTGGCTAGCCGTCTTTGGTCATGCCACCCCCTTTGGCTTCTCATGGGAGAACCTTTTATTCCTGTATGCTAGAAGCATCCCAAACTTCCATAGGTTGTATTTGCAACTTTTCTCTTCATACCTTCTGGGGCTAAAAATAGAGTTTCCCCCCTAAATCAATCCTTTTGCATACCTCTTTTGACCTTTAGCTTATCAGTTAAACCTTCAACAGAAAAAGGGCTTCCACACCAATTTTGTATTTTCAAATTTCAATGAAAGCCATATAAGTTAGGAGTTTGTTTAGTATGCTTTATAGCTGTTTTGGTTTGGTGTTTAAATGCACTGCTTTGTTTTAGAATATCTTATTTTTTAGTTTAGGCCAGGGATACTCCCTAACACCCCAAAGGAACCAAGCCTTCCACCAAGGCTACTAAAGCCAACAAGCAGAAGCCAGCATCCATCAAGAAGGCTGCTTCCAAGCCTTTCCCAAAGCCCTCCCCTGAACAGAGCCCAGCCCACTCCACTGGGGGAGAGGAATCTGATGGTTCCCTTACATACCACAGTTCCTATAACTCAGCTTCAGACCAAGAGCCTTCCAAGAGGCCCTGCCTGGACAAAAAGTCCCCTCCAGAGGATACATCTCCTCCACATGAGGAGCGCCATGACAAGCCCTCATCTTCTCCCCATCCCAGCTCATCAGGGGATGATTCCAAGCCGAGCCTGGATGGCTTTTCTGGCTTTTGCCATGCTCCTGGTGGCCCCTGGGACCCTCAGTTGGCCCACAACATTTGCAAGGCTGATAAGAAGATCAAGGTCCCTCTTTCCTTGCCAGAGTTTCCCCCATCATGAGCGTCAAAGGTGCTGGGCCATGGTGGCCAATGGGTACATTTTCTCCTGCAATAACACCAACCAGGGCTTCAAGAGCTGCCACTATACCTGCCAGGACTGCTCTTGCCCAGTGTGGCTCAACACTGAGCACTGGGACAAGTTCCAAACCATCAAGGGCAAGCATACTTGTGTGATGCCCAATATTATCATCTCTTGCCTCCTGAAGTGGTATCTGGTGCAGGTCATGCCCACCTTGTAGGACCTTTCCCCCACCCATCTGGCTGTACTTGCCTGTAAGCACCTCTCCCCCACCAATCTGAAGAGAGTGTCAACCCACAACCAGTTGGTAAAGTTTGTTAGCAATAGGCGCCAAGCCGTCAACCCCCTGGCCAAGAGCGCCACCACAATTGAAGACCTGGCCCTCACAGATGCCCTTAAGAAAACTGAGGATGGTAAGATGTTCCTGCTCCATGACAATGGGAAGTAAGTGGAGGATAGGATCATAACCTACACCCCAAATTAAAGCCTGGAGCAGCAAAACACTGCTACCGCCTGGTTGTGTGGCGGCACTTTTGCAACCTGCCCCCTATTCAAGCCGCTTTGGGTCCTGCACAGACAGGTTGATGCCCACATTATCCACCTTGTTTTCTTTCTCCTGCCTGATGCCAAGACAGAGGTCTATGCCAGAGCCTTCAAATTGTCTGGGATACTTTAAGCTCCCTTCCCATCAATATTCTTTCCCTCCTTCCCACGCCATCAGAGCAAACCCCTCCTCCGCTGAGAAGGACGGGTCTGCCCAGGCCGCTGAGCAGCTAGCCAATGCGCGCTCACTTGGGCCAAAGGTGATAACAATAGACTTTGAGCAAGCTTGGCTCAGAGCCTTCAAGGCTACCTTGAATGGCAGAGTCCAGGGCGGCTTCTTCTGTTCTAGGCAGGTTCTTATCAAACACCTCAAGAGCCATAAGGAGCTCTTTTTCCTGTACCGCAACAATGGCAAAGGAAGGTGCTGGTCCCCCATGGCTTGGCTTGCTGCCTTGGACTGGGTAAAGCCTGAGCATACTGGGGTTGGCTTAAGGCTATCCTGGAGGATGCTTATGTTAAGGAGGGCCCTGCCATCTTCAAAAGCTACCTTGAGTACTTTGATAAGCAGCGGGTTGGCAAGAAGATGGCTGCCAGGAGATGAAAGGGTGGGGCTATTGGGCTCAAGAACCACCAAAGCGCCTGCACCCATGGGGAGATGAAGCCCACCTCCAGCCAGGGGGGGCTGGCACAAGCACCTGGAGACGGAGTTGGGGTTTAACCCCAAGTTCAACAAGTCCTCTGCCAAGCTGCAGGAGGAGCAAGCAAGAGCTGTCTCCAAGTTCCAGGACTTGGCTGGCCGGGTGGCCAAAAAAGAGAATAGAAGGGGCCAGAACTACCAGGAGGATGTCCAGAAGTTGGCAAAGAAAAGGTACAAGGCGGCAGAAACCAAAAAGCCCCTTGAGGGTGTCACCGCTGCTCTTGCTGGTGGCTTCAATTAGCCAGTAAACCTTGCTTTGCCTTGCCTAAACCTTCTACCTCTACAAGTTTAATTTTTACTTATTTAAATAGTAATGACCCTTTTAGATAGAAATGGTAAGTTTCAGGTATAGTTTTAAGGTGGTGGTATAAGAAATATCTTATACTTTGTTAATTTATCTGTAAAGTATGAGTTATTTTCAATTGTGCTTATAGGGAGTGTCAGGAACCTGTCCACTAGGAAACTTACCACCAAGAAGGTGTATGGCTGCAGAAGAGTTCAACCCAGTAACCAATGTGCCAATGGGAACAGAGACCATTCCCATGTGGAAGATCTCCCCAAGCAAACAATATATCCCCAAGAGGGGATTGGATCTACCAAGGAAGAATTAGGCTCCCAGGTAGCTGAGCAAGAAGGCCAAAGCCAAGAGACAGAGCAAGGTGGGTGTTGAAGCCTTGTTGTTTTCCATAAACATATGTGGTTTCTCCGTAATAGGAGGACTGGGGACAAGGGGGTGGCGGTGTACCAAACAACTGGTATCACTTGGCACCAAGACTTATCAAGATACTGAGGAGGATTGAAGGAACTAGAATATTCTCTAGTTCTTAGCAATACACTGGCTGCAAAAGGCCTGCACCAGGAGCCACAAAACCAACCATTTATACCAAAATGGCTCCCATTGGGAGGACTTGGGTAATCTCATGGCTATTGGAGTGAGATATAAGCAAGAGCAATTAAATGTCAAATTGGTTTAGGAAAAGACTTTATTAACTAAACAGGTATGAAGACTGGCTCTATAAGGCTTATATAGCAACTGATGAGTAGAATTGGCTGTTGCATAAAGGGAAAATCTGGGGAGTTTGGGGAGTTTGAGATGGTAAGCCAAGAAGAAGAACCAATTGTTTAAGTAATCAATGTCATTTTTAAATTACTTAAAGTGGCCCCTGATATATCCCCAAGGGCTGTTAAACCCCTTGAGAATTATTGCAACCGGCCTCACATGTTCTGGGGTCAGAGCTGAGGACACAGACACAACCAGAAGCAACAGAACCAGGAACTACAGAGCCTGACAAGGTTATCTTATTCTTAACAGTTTTAATTTTTGATTTCAAATTTTGAATTGAATTTGCATTGTTTGATTGGCTACAGCCAGTGAAGAATAACAGGTGGTTCAAATCCTCTTTCTAAATAATTGTCTTTAGGCGGCAGTCAATGACTGGAGACGTCCTGGGTTCAATTCCTGTCCCTCTTAGAAGAGGCTGATGCTGTTGATATGAATCAGCAATCAAAAGTAATTTAGAACAAATACTATTAACTAATATTCCCTTTTTAGGAGTGAGAATGATTTCAGAAGTGAGAAAAGAATCAAGGGATGATTTTTTAACTTCAGAGTTTGTCAGAGCCAAGTAAGTCTTGACAGGTCTCCATAGGAAGCAACTTACACAGATTTAATATAATTTTTTTAAAATCAACTAAATTCAACTTTATTCATTAGGCTAAACTTAGAATGATCCCAAAGGGATCATTGTGAGCAAAACCTTTATATACCATTCTATTAGATTCTTTAGAATCTTCCTAAATCTTCTGGGCAGTCTTAGGGGCTCTGCTGGTGGCATCAGGCTGGGGGTTTTAGGGCATCTTCTGAACAGCATGACTCATGTTTCTTTGTAAAATGCCGCACATCAGGCTTACATGTGTATTTTGTCTAAAAATGGCACATATTGACTCTCATGGTGTTTGGCTTCAAAATATATGCTTGGACGTCCAAATACGTCCAGTGGTTGCTGAGTTACGCTCGAATTAAGATCTGCATCAATTCTTGTGCCTTGGTTGCATATTTTTGTCATTTTGCACTGGTTAGGAAGTTTGGCTGGCGGCCAAACTTTAAAAAGCCATAACTCATTATCTAGAGCAGCTAGGAGAGTCATCAAACTAGAATTGGGATTTTGAAGAGGGTGGGATAAACTATCTAAAAAGACGCAATCTAGAAAATGTTATCTAGAAAACACCATCTAGAAAGACGCCATCTAGAAAATGTGTCCTAAAACGCCATCTAGAAAGACACCATTTATAAAACACCATCTAGAAACTCTATGTCAAATTTCTGGCAGAACTGTGTCAAATAACTTAAAAATTAATAAAAACCCCAAAAAATCCAGAGTAGTAAGAAAAACATATGGCTAGACTCAAAATAATCCAAAGATTTCAAATCTGCAATAATAATGTGGTATCATCTAGTACCAACTTTAGTGTGCAAATCTCCAAAGTCAACACACCCCAAAACTGTGATATTTCCATATTGAAATTTGCTCCTATGTTTGTATCAATTTACTAAAAATTAAGTAAAAATTAAATGTTTGGAGGTAAAGTATTTAATGAGAGAGTAACTTGATCAGGCTTCAGTCCCAAAAGTCTTTACAATGCCTTTAAGATGGTTAAGGCAGCCTTCTCCAGTGTAATAGGTCAAAAAGTTCTTGGTAACACTTGCAAACTTGACCTGCTAATCTGCATGCTTGGATAAAAAAGCTTTGCTTTTGATGGCCTGAGGGTAAATCTGGTGCCCATGGATATACCAGATCTTCAGCTTTTTGATAATCATAATGAATCTGGACTTCTTTATCTTAACCAGGCAAGAAAATTGACTGTACCAACCTTCAAGTGATGAGGTGGTCTTAGTTACACTGTCCTTAACCTGGTTATTACAGTTCCAGTTAATGGAGACACTACCATTGTATATATAAAATCATTAATGAAGCATTTTAAAGCTGAAAACCAAATATTACACATCCTTTTATGATAAGGAATAAAATCAGTATATCAAAAGTGGTTTTTAATGGCTGTGTTACAGGGAGATAGTACTATCAAATGTGAGTTAATTTGAGTTGATATATTATATGTGGTCATAAATTAATATCATGCTTTATTCCCAATTAATAAGAGAAAGGCTTGGATTTATTACATAAAAGTATAATTTATTATTTGATTCCAGATGCTGTCTTTCTAGATGCTGTATTTCTAGATGGCGTATTTTAGGGTATTTATTAAGTGCTTTTATATTCAAAAAATCTTATTTGGATAACACTCTTTTTATTTCAATTTGCGATAGCGTTTTCTAGATGCCGTTTTTCTAGATGGCGTATTAGAAACCAATATGTAAAAAATACCTATTTAATAAATTTTTTTAATTTTTTTTAAATTTTGCTGATGTAAATTCTGACCCTATTGCAAATTTTTTTCTAGATGGCGCTTTCTAGATGGCGTTTTCTAGATGGTGTATTGCACCATGAAGAGCAGTAGAGGTTTCCCAAGGCATTCTTACTACACAAGATGTGTCAGGGCGTTTCCTGACAGAGTTGACAAGAAGCATCAGATTGATGTTTCTGAAAGAGAGTATAATAAATAAAAATTAGAATTCCCTTATATTTTGTAGGTGTTGTAATATATTACGTATATTTATTTTTGGCTCATCAGAATTTTAATTTTAATGGGAATAAAAAATTATTTTTATAGTGAAGAGTGCTTTTTACATAGTAGATTAAAAAATACTTACCATTCTCTCCTTAATCTTATTAGGTATGGTATTTTTTTATTGCATTATTGAGTTCTCTAGGGTCACTTTATTACAATAAACTATTTTTAATTATTTTTTATATTAAAAATATTCAGGGTAAAGTGTGCTGTTGATTAAAAAAGTGTCAACATCCATAATATGACATTATTAAAAACCAGATCCTCACTTTACCATAGTGTCAACATGGTCACTGTTGACATGAGCGCTGTTGCCCGTTGAAAATAACCCATAGTATGAGATAGAGATCCTGTCACTGTAGGTTCCATTATGCCAGGAATTATCCAGCCAAGTAGAAAGGCTAAAAAAAATCAGCAAACCTTTAAAAAATTGACCAAATTAACAGATTCAAATCAAACAGTCAATCAAAAATGGGTTACAGCTGCTCCAGTCTGCCAGCTGAAACCAATTCCCCCTTTTAAATTGACGCTGATAAATTGACGTAATTTGAGGGTTACCTGGTATGAGCTTATTAATCAGCATGGTTGCCAGAAATTGGTCATTTAAGGGTTCTTTGCAAACTGGACTAGATACTTACTTGACAATGTGAAAGGAATAGGAGCCCAGGATCCAGGTAGTATTGCTTAGTCAATTTTGATATATATCAAATAATTTTCACTGTTTCAATTCTTAAGAGTTGAGTCCTCCCAAAATTTCTACTCAATAAAAATAAAATATCCCTTGGTCTAATTTACTTTTCCAATGCATCCTGTAGTTGGATTGTTATGCTAGATTCCCTACAATCTTATTCTAAGCCAGACATTACTGGAAGATGGGGCCCTGCAGTTGGAACTTTGTTGTCAGCACCTCCCAATGTTAATTAAATGCCTGCCAATCTTGGAATGGTCCCCCCTGTCTTTGAAAATAAAAATTGTGCTGCATCTCAATGTCCTGAATTTTATTCTGAGGATCCTCTGATGCTTTCACAGGCTATTTATCTTGGGCTACTTAAGTTAGGATTAATTATTTTACTTAATCCTAGTATCTCATCTGGAAAATTTACAAAACAGTATTTGAAGCTGTGTTGGTGATTAATCATTAACTCTATGTGGATTTGGGTGGTAATTCCCCACCACCTGGAGACAGCTTCTTACTATCCCGCAATTTCCGTCAAATTACTCAACTCTTTGACTTCTGAGTTTTTGGAAGCAGTTTGTCATAAATTTTTGTTTCTTTTCTCCTGCTCCGTTGAGATATCTGCCTTTACCATGTTTATTTGCATCAGTTCATTTCTGAGTTTTTAGTTTGGGCTTTTTTTTAATTTATGGTTTCCATCTCTGTTGCAGTTGTAGAAACTGGATCCTCTGTTTCCTATTTCTGTTGCATCATATCATTTTGGCATCTGGATTATTTTCCTGCCCCACCCACTGATGAAATTTTGCGTGAAGTTTTGTCAGCATTATCATTTTATTCTGGCTCTAGCCTTAGTCACAAATCCCAAGTTTACCATGTGATGACAAAGGTTTCTGAAGATTCTTGATAATGGTTGCTGTCTGCAGTGGAGCGCAATCCACGTGTTTTAACTGAGAGTGCATCTCTATACCCTTTGTTAAAAAATTTGTGTGTATCTATTGAGGAGCTCAAAGTATATTGTAAGCTGTGCACCTTCCGTCAGGGTACAACTCTGCTTTTGGTATTCCTTCCTCAGTTTCTTACCTACTGCCGTACAATCAATGTTCCCAAGGTGAACAAAATCTCAGTGTTGTGGTTAGCAGTTGACCAGACTGCCCAGGATTTGGCAATTTGGGATTCCCTGTTAATCACAACTGAGGCCCTGGTAAGCCAAATTCTTTCTCTGGTCTCAAATCTGTCTACTTCCAAACAAGGTATGTTGGTAATTGAGGATAAACCTGCTGCGCGCTCTTGGTTTTCTGGTTCTTGCTCCTTGGTAGTTCCTTCCAACCAAAGCCAAGATTGTTCTCTCCCTAGCTTGTCTCAGTACAATTGGCGGTGGTGAACAAACCCGGTGATGTAAAGGAGGCCCCCGTAGTTTCCGTTCCTGATAGTTCCTTGGCAATGCTTCAGCATGTTGTACCTGCAAAATCTTTCTTTATTACGTCCGAAGAGTTGCCCCTTGTTCCCATTGATTGTGATAACCCCGTTCTTCCAGCTGCTGTCCAAGAAATGATCAAGCGTTACTTCCAGGAGCATCCTGCTTCCTTAGCCACTGTCTGTATCACCAAAGAGAATCAGGATCCTGCGTAGATTGCAACATTTGCTGCAAATAAATCTACTTCTGGTTACTTCTTGTTTTATGGTAGCATTGATTATGGTCAAACTATCTATTGGCCATCCATTATGTTGGATACAGGTGCTTCTGAGAACTTTATGAGTGTTGAGACCGCAGACTTGCTGCAACTCAAATATCACCCTGGAATGCTTGTTAGGGATAGAAACTGACAAACATTTCCCTCTTTCCAGCTTAAGAAGCCAGTGACGTTTGTAGTTGTGGGTCAGTCTTTTACTGCAAGGTTCTCTATTTGCTCTACCCTTATGTATCCTATTATTTTGGGGGTGGGCTGGTGGCAAGACCATAATGTATCAACCTTGCTGAAAGAAAATGAGATGCAAGTGGAACACTCTTTGGACATATCTATCCGTATTCTGTTGTTAGGTATGTCTGAATTAGAGCAGTCTTCTCAGACCATTCAATTGATTTCTGTTGCCGCCCCCGCAAGTTTGGATTTACCAGCATGTCTGCACCCCTGTTCCACGGTGTTTGACGCTACTAGGGACGAGGTCCTTCCCAAGCACACTCAGTTTGACTTTGACTTTAAAGTTACTGTTGATCTGATTTGTATTGTGTCTCCTATTTACCCTTTAACCTTGAAGGAAGGCACATGTTTAGAGGAGTGGACTTGAGACATGTTGGCAAAGGGGTACATTTTCAAGAAGGCTTTGCTGATCTGCTCCCTATTATTATTTGTTTAAAAGTCTGATGGGTCTCTTTGTTCTTGCGTTGACTACAGGAATTTGAATAACATTATGATTCCTGATCCCTATCCCTTACCTCTCAAAGCACAGATCTCTAGATGTGTTGAGAAGGCCAAGGTATTCTTGAAACTTGATCTGTTGAATGCTTTCAATCAAATCAGGATTGCAGAAGTAATGGAATGGTTAATAGCATCCATAACCAAGAAGGGTATCTTCTAGTTCCACGTAATGCCTTTTGGATTGAAGAATGCCCCGGCTTGCTTTCAGCGGTTGATTGATTCAGTCCTGGGGGATTTCCTAGGAGTATGTGTGATTGTGTATATGGATGAAATCTTGGTATTCTCTCCAAATGAGGAGTTGCATAAGGCCCACCTGTTGGCAGTTGTTAAGCGCATTCTCCAGGCCAACTTGATCATTAAAAGGAGTAAGTGTGAATTCTTTAAGTGTAAGGTTACCTTTCTGGCTAATATTATCTTTGAGGATGGCCACACCATTGCCCCTGACGAGGAAGCTGCGGTTTGAGAGTATGCTACACCTGTGACAGTATCTCAACTTTGTAGTTTCCTGGGTACCTGTACGTTTTTGAAGAAATTCACCCCTCACTTGTCTGAAGTGGCTGCCCCTTTATATTCAGCTAGCGGGAAGTCAACTCTGGTCTGGACGCCTGAGTGCGCAGATGCATTTGCAGCAGTCAAGGCTCTTTTGTTGTCCTCCCCAGTGTTGAGACATGTGGATTCTGAGCTGCCTTTTTTGGTTTCCATTGATGCTTCAAAATATGATGTGTCCAGTGTGTTGTTACAGATTGCTGGTGATGGGATTGAGAGACCTGTAGGGTATTTCTCCCAGAAGATGGAGGCTCAGGAATGCAATTACATGATTTACAACAAGGAACTGTTGGTAGTTGTGGAATTGTTAAGGCATTGGCATCACCATCTCATATCAGTGTGTCATCAATT
The DNA here is from genome assembly GCA_014839935.2 of Entomophthora muscae. Classification (NCBI taxonomy): domain Eukaryota; kingdom Fungi; phylum Entomophthoromycota; class Entomophthoromycetes; order Entomophthorales; family Entomophthoraceae; genus Entomophthora; species Entomophthora muscae. The sequence goes on from QTSX02002969.1 coordinate 81,153, forward strand.
TGTAGTAAGAACTGACCACAAAGCTCTTCTATATTATTGACAACCCAGAGTTTTTTCAGGTTGCCAATCCAGATGGCATGGTGATCTGACAAGATACAAGTTCCATTACAAGTTTATTAAGGAATCTGACAATCACTTGGCTGATGCTCTAAGCAGGAATCCCTCCCATCTCCCAGATGCTAGTATGGACGCCGAGTTTAATCAAATACTATGATTCCAGACAAGGCTGTGGTGCCGTTTGTATTGCCTCCACCGGCTACGTTGGCTACCATGTCTTTAGCTGAGGGCGCAGACCTAGACTTGTATTCCAAAGTCAAGTTTTTAAAGCATCTGTCCAGAGGTTATGATAGGTTACTAGAACTAGCATGTGCACATCTGGTTGGCCAGCTGCAGGGTTATCAAAATAAAGGGCCAATTCTATATCATCAAGGTTGCTTGTGGGTCCCAGAGGGAACTATTTGGGATGAAATCATGGAGGCCCATCATACCTGTCCAATGGCAGACTACCCAGGGAAGAACAAAACAGTGGAGTTAATTTGCTGACAGTTTTCTTGGAAAGGTTTGACAGTGCAGGTGGTGGCTTATGTTTGAGAATGTCTGGTATGTGTTTGGTCCAAGGCAAGCAGGAACAAGACAACTGGTTTGTTGGTTCCACTGCAGCCAGCTGCAGTACCATGAAGGTTGGTGTTGGTGGACTTTATTGGAGAACTCCCAAATTCCAACAGGTTTAATGCAATAATGGTGGTGGTTGATTGCTTCACCAAAATGACACACTTTGTTCCCTGCTCAACCACAATTACTTCAGTGGAAACAGCTTGGTTGTTTGTAAATAGAATCTTCTCCTTGCATGGCATCCCAATGGATATTGTGAGTGACTGTGGGCCCCAATTCATTGCTCAGTTCTGGGAAGCTTTTACTGGAATTCTAGGTATTAAATTGTGCCATTCCACGGCTTTTCACCCCCAATCTGATGGACAAACAGAGAGGATAAACCAAAGTTTGGTGGTCTACCTATGCTGCTACACAAATGCGAGACAAGATGACTGGTGTGATAACCTACCCATGGCAGAGTTCACATATAATAATGCTCTGCACACATCAACTCAGGTTTTGCCATTCTACACCAATGTAGGTTACAACCCTTCATCCAAAATGGGTCCCCGCTTAGTTAGCAATGTGGAAGCTTCAATTGATCAAGCTGCTGCATTGAAGCAGGTCCATCAGGAGCTCCAGGTTACTCTTGCAGCCGCCGTGACAACTTACAAGGAATACACGGATTGCAAGCGCCAGGAAGGTCCAACCTACAGGCCAGGTGTTCTAGTCATGGTTGATGCTTGCAATATGAAACTGAAGGTCCCCTGTTGCAAATTAGGGCCCAAGAGAGTTGGTCCCTTCAAGGTTGAACATCAAATTGGTCCCTCTGCATATCAGCTAGATTTACCCCCGGCTTTCAAGATTTTCCACACCTTCCATGAATGCCTTCTTACTCCCTTTAAGGGTACATAGACTCCTTCTTCCTAACCCATTCTTGTGGAAGGAGAACCTGAGTATGAGCTAAAACGCATTCTGTCTTCCCATAAGAATCAACACTGTTTGTTATATTTGGTGTCATGGAAGAGTTATCCTGTTTCCAAAAACTCATGGGTTCCCCACTATGATTGTTCTAATTCCCCAGACCTGATTCAAGAGTTCTACAAGTGCAATCCCACTGCTGTTGGCCACCCCAAGCTTACCTTAGCTGCAATGAAAATCCCGTCTGCCCACAAGAATTTATCCTTATCCCATCTCCCAGATGGTGGTATTGTGCCCAGGGCTAAAGCAGAGGGTAAGGTCACGGTAGGTTCCATCATGCCAGGAATTATCCGGCAAAGTAGAAAGGCTCAAAAAACCAGCAAACCTTAAACAAAATTGACCAAATTAACAGATTTAAATCAAACAGTTGATCAAAAATGGGTTACAGCTGCTCCAGTCTGCCAGCTGAAACCAATTCCCCCTTTCAAATTGACGCTGATAAATTGACGTAATTTGAGGGTTACCTGGTATGAGCTTATTAATCAGCATGGTCATCAGAAATTGGTCACTCAAAGGTTCTTTTCAACCTGGACCAGATACTCACTTGATGATGTAGAAGGAATAAGAGCTCAGGATCCAGGTGGTATTGCTTAGTCAATTTTGATATATATTGAATAATTTTCACTGTTTCAACTCTAAGAGTTGAGTCCTCCCAAAATTTTACTCAATAAAAATCAAATATCCCATGATCTAATTTACTTTTTAAAAAATTCATCCTGTAGTTGGATTGTTACGCTACATTCCCTACAATCTTATTCTAAGCTGGATTATTACTGGAAGATGGGACCCTGCAGTTGGAACTTTGTTGTTGGCACCTCCCAATGTTAATTCAATGCCTGCCAATCTTGGAGTGGTCCCCCCTGTCTTTGAAAATGAAAATTGTGCTGCATCTCAATGTCCTGAATTTTATTCTGAAGATTATCTGACGCTTTCACAGGCTATTTATCTTGGGATACTTTGGTTAGGATTAATTATTTTACTTAATCCTAGTATCTCATCTGGAAAATTTACAAAACAGTATTTGAAGCTGTGTTGGTGATTAATCATTAACTCTATGTGGATTTGGGCTTTAATTCCCCACCACCTGGAGACAGCTTCTTACTATCCCGCAATTTCTGTCACAGATCCCCTTGGTAAAGCTCTTAAAGCAAACTTAGTCTCAGTAAAGTAACTTGTGTGACATTATCACCAATAAGTACTTTTCCTGAGAATGCAGCAAGGGATCTTCATAACAGAACTCAAGACACTGAGAGACTGGGGTGGCTTCCAGGTTGATCTTAACCAGGAACTTATTGGTATCATTGGACCTGGGAGGAACAGCTTGCATAACATGTTCCCAGCATCCATTAATAACCCTGTCAACAGTTAATTTAGCAGGGATACATTGCAGGAGCTCAAGAATGGGATACACAGTTGAACATTTGCCAAGGGTTGGGATGTTAATCTATCCTGGGCACCACCAACCCAGCTAGCATTCACCCATCACCTGATCTGGTGCCAATCAAATTGTTTTAATCAATTTCTCAATCTGACACAAACCTAATTCCTAGTGACTTATGCATCTATCCGCCTATTATAAATTACCCCTTCACTGATCCAACTTGTGTCCTTAACACAATCTATTTGGCTATAACCCCTAACCAATCATTTCAATAGACATAATATTCTCCAAACTATCCTTTATAGCCTTCTCCCAGTTGCAATATTTTGCTTGCTCCCTCCTGAGAAGCCAATCCCCCAAGAAATGACTAAGCTACCAAATACTAAACAGCACTATTGTCATATTCCCATGCTATAGGAAGATCAGGAATCCCAAATCCTATAAGAAACACCATCTATTAAGCCTCATGACTGCTATGACATACATGGATAGTATGGGGATTTCTATCATACTATATAATCTTCAAAACTCATATCAATAAAGCATTGATCTCTTCTCAATTTCCTCTTTATTTTTTTATACTTCTTAGAATAATATACTTGACACCACTCTCTATTATTCAAAGCACCCAAAATAAGTTTACACAAGTAGGCTACCCCGCAAACTCTGGTCAAGCAAGAACACCCTACAAGTAACAGGGACAGCCTCCCAATTTGTAAGGGACTAGTTCAAGGAACCCCTGATCACAATGAAGAAAAGCAAGGGTTTAATAAAGCCTTTCATGAAAACTTACCATCAAGGACTGTTACATGATGATCATGACATAATTCAGAAGCTTCATAATGACAGGAAATATTGAAGAACACATCCTGACATATACAGACATTTGTGGCTGGGCCCCCAACAACATTTTCTCTAACAGGCCTGGCCCATGCCAGGACTTTCACAACAGGTTCTCAACACACATCCAACCCAGTTAATATGAGCCAATGTACTGATCTCCAAGAAGATATTTTGCAAGGGAAGCATGCTGAACAGAAATCTGGCAACTTACACATGACCAATAAAGACAGGGAAAATCCCTTGACAAAGAAAGAAAAATTTCCCAACAAACAAGCCATCAGTGTTAGAGATTCTAAGCCCCAAGGAGAAAAATTTAGCATCCAGGTCAGCCAGATGAGCACCAAGATCTTACCCAAAGAGGGGACAGGCATGAGAGTTCTTAGGTGAGCTGTCCTCACCCACTTCACAAGACTTGTACAGGGACCAGGATGTAGATTCAATTGCCATGGTCCAGGTACCCTCCTGGTATTCTATACTGTTTGCTTCCTAAGCTGGAAATAAGCTCCTCACTTACACTTTCCGTTTTCACATATATCAAGGCACAGCATTACTTAACACAGGAGCAGATCAACCTCTTGCTGAAATTTTGCCAACCTCATGAACCTATCCACAGTGAAAAATAGCATCAAAAGAGTTATCATGAAAGATAATAGAAGCACCCCAGTCACTAAGGAGGTAAAGTTTTATGGGGACAGATAGGGGATGTATAAACTACCCTTGGTAGCCTCACTATCCAAATATCTAATTAAGGTGTAGTGCTTGGCCTGGATTAGATGGGAAAGACAAAACCTCATATTGACTGGGACAGCTATACTTCCACTATACAACAAGGAGAGGTGCACCACAATGTTTACTCTACATATATTGACACCCTTATGGGAGATCATGTATTTGAAAATATTACAAAAACAGAGGAAGAAAAGAATGTCAGTAAGATTGACTGGGATACCTGTATGTACAAGATTGTCTATTTCAAAAATAAGGAAAGCTTGCAAGAACAAGGTCCCATACATCAAAAAGTTGTACAGGAATTTCCCTCTGTATTCTAGAAGCTACAAGTGTTACTGTCTGGAAGAGGTTTTCAATAAAAAACAATATAAAGAGAAGGATCCCTAAAGCTCAAACCATCTTTAGTCTAGCCCCACAATAGGACAGAACACTAAGAGAGTACCTAGATAAAGCATTGTAAAAAGGACTTATAACACCACCCAAATATTTTTTGGTACATCTAACTTCTTTATAGCTAAGAAAGATAGAGGACTCTGCCTAGTCACAGACTACAGAGCGCTCAACAAGGTCACAATTATGAACAGGTATTTCCTGTCCCTGATTAATGACCTCTTCAACGCTCTAGGGGGTCACAGTTCTTCACAAAAATTGATTTAACAGCAGGATACTGCCAAATCTTTATTAAACCAGAAGACATCTCCAAAACAGTATTTTGAACATGATATGGCTCTTTTGAATGTGTTGTCCTCAATTTCAGCATGACAAATCCCCCAAGTACCTTTGTAACTTTTATGAACAAATTATTTAAAGACCACATCAGGAAAAGAGCCATAGTCTACCTCAACAACATTATCATCTACTGCCCCACTAAGGAACAACACTGGAAGAAGAGTCTGCATGGAGTTCAAAATGCACAAAGACAACCAGCTTATAGCTAAACCTTCCAAATGTGATTTCTTCTTAACAGAGCTCTCATTTCTAGGCCACATCATTAGTAAAGATGGGATTAAACCTGGCCCAGAAAAGGTAAGAGCTATAACTGATATACCAGCACTGTGTAACAAGAGTAACTTTGAACATTATTGGGAATGGTTGCCTATGTCAGGGGGTTCATCCCTGATTGGGGAGCCCAAACAGCCCCCTGACCGCGATCACTAGCAAAACAACAAAATTTGTGTGGACACCATTAAGAGAGAAGCATTTCCAATAGCTAAAGAAACAAATGGTTACTACCCCCATCTAACAGTACCCAAACTGTGAAGGGGTTTATGAACTGGAGACAGATGACTCCAACTACACAATGAGAGGAGTACTTAGAATTCAAACCACAGAAAAGTATTTCCTCCCTGTGACGTATGAATCAAGAAAGCTGTCTAAAGGTGAGCAAAGATACCCAATACATGAAAAGGAACTGATAGTCATCATCCACTGCTTAATGAAGTGGTGATGCTATCTGAAAGTTGCACAGATATTCAAAGTGTTAACCAACCAAAAGTCACTAGTTTTCTTTAAAACACAACAACACCTATCTAGACAACATGCTGAATGAATGAACCTTGTTCAAAGGTATATCATGATAATTGAATATAAACCAGGCAAGGAGCTACTTACTGCCAACGCCCTATCAAGGCTATACTGTAAGCACTTACTCTGCACCAACAGAGTCCTGATTGGCCCATGTTAATAATGGGAGATCTCCAAGAGGAGTTCTCACCAGGTACACCAATGAACATCCAAGAGAAAGCTCTCAAGAACAAACATCTGTTCAAAAACGTATATGGCATTCTACACCACATATCACCAAGCGGTAATACAGTACCCTATGTAAGGTCAACACAAAAGATTGACACAATTTTTGTTACCACAGAGATCTGGGCCACACACATAGTAAATTTTGCACAAAAACCTTAAAGCACACTACTGGTGGCCTAACACGCTGGACAACATCTGAGAGGTGCTTGAACAATGCAAAGTATGTGAAAGGTACACCTGCTCTAAGGCACCCCCAAGTTAGTGATGCCAATGTCAATTACCCAATCATTCATGTTATTGGCACTGGACATTGTGAGACCCATGCCTGATGATAGAAAAGGCAAGTAATATATCATCCCAGCCATTTAATTATGTAACAAGGTGGCCTGCAGGATAAGCTACAAAAGAACATAAAGGAAACCATGTGAGAGGGTTTGTAGGCAAGAGAATAATTACCAAGTTTGAAAAAACAGACACCAAATCAAAGATGGGGAGCAGTTATCACCACTAGCAACACCAATGTTTACCTCAGCAGAATTGACATAAAGCATATAATCACTGGTCTCTATCATCCTCAAGCTAACTGAAGGGTTGAAAGGCTAAATTACCTGTTAGTAAAAGCATCAAGGAAACTGTCTTCTGATGACACTTGTCTCTGGGCTGATATACTCCCAATGGTGTTAATGATATGTTACACTTGCATGAAGCATAACACAGGCAAACACCCATATGAAATTGTATATGGACACAAACCAACTATTGTGACAAAAATTATCAGATAGTAAGAAGAGGTCTCTGTGTGGTGGTGAATAACCACCCAAATCCATAAAGAGTTGATGATTAACCACCACCAAAGCTCCAGATACTGTTTAGTAAAATTTTCAAATGATACACTGGGGTTTAACAAAATGATTAAATCCAATCAAAAAAGTCCCAGATAAATTGCATGTGAAAGGATTAACATGTCTTCAGCATAGAACTCTGGACATTAAGAAGTCACAAAGGTCTCTGGTTCAGATTCTGCGGGAAAGACTCCAAGATTTGAAGGAATTGGGTACATTAGGAGGCACTGACAACTAAAAACCCAAAGTGGGGCCCCATTTTCTTGTAATGATTTGACTTAAGATCAAGTTATACGGGATTTAGCAAGTAGACCAACTACTGGATACATTTTAAAATAAAGTTAGACCAGGAGATAACTTAGTTCATTGAGTAATTTAGGGGGACTCACCTCTTAGAGTTGAACAGTGAAATTTTTCCAGTATGTCCCAAATTTAACAACTAAGCATTACCACCTGGATCCATGGCTCCCATTACATTTACATTATCCAAAGCGTATCTTGTCCAGCACGCAAAAAACCCTTGAGTGATTAATTTCTGTTGACCATTCTGATAAACAAGGTTGTATTGAGTGACTCTCAGATTACGTCTATTTATCAGTGTCAACTTGCACTTTGTAATTGAATCATGCTGACAAACTGGAGCGGTAGTGACCTTTTTTGATCAATGGTTTGGTTTAAATCTGTCAACTTAGTTAACTGTTTACCTGACTTCCGGGATTTGCAATTAGGATGAGCAATACCAGGCATTATGGAAACTACTGTGACAACTATTGTCAGTACCACACTGGGGCCACATCTACCCTTACCTAAAGAAGTACCTGAAGATAATGAACCTGTAGTACAACAAGCCCAAGAAGGCAAAGAAAAAAGGATATGAAGAAAGGCAATGCCACTCCAAGTATAAAGGCTTCAAACAGAGATGAGATCTGGGTAGTCAATCACAACTAGCACAATTTGGATCCTGGGTTGAGAGGACCTGGTACTGTCATGAAAGTCAGACTAAACAACACTTACCTCAAAAGAATTAGCACCTGCACAGAATTGAAATTCATGCATCACATCAAGCTCTGCCTAGGTAGACTAGAGATGTCCAAAGAAGCTCACATCTACATGTATCTAATGGCAAACTGGATCAATATCAGGCATGTCTTCCAAATCCTCAAATTTTTTCCAAAGCTTTGCTTTTCAGCATCTTAGAGAGAGATGCTGCAGCATTTTTGATTGCTCCCTTTAAGAAGATCATTTCTGCAAGAAATGACTCAACTGAAAAATAGTAGGTGGCACTACTACCACATTCCAATGTTGTATGAGGATCAAACAATTTGAATCCTATAAGTAACATTACCTAGACAAGCCCCATGGCTGCCATGATGTACATGGACAATATGTGGCTTGTCATGAAATTATATAATATTCTATCTTTATATCAAACAAAGCATCATTGTCTTCTTAACTTCCCCTTTATCTTGTTTCATATACTTCTAATAAGCATATATGCAGCAACAAGGTTAGTAATTATATTTCTAATCTGAAGATTCAACTAACACTTTTATGCAGCTTGTATCCTTATTAAAAGAGAAGAATCCCCAGCTTCTTTAGAGATCGCTAGCTTCTTGCAGGAATTTCCCACATATTTGAATTTCAGATGAATTGAGTTCATAGAACGTAATTATTGGATCTGCCAATGTTCTATTACAAACTTATGGTTAGTAGAATTGAAAAGAATTGGTTGATACTACGTGGAAAGTTGTAGGCTTTTAAGCACAATCACAACTAAGTAGTGGTGGCTTCCAGGATTATAGGCCGCTTTATAAAGCGCAAAAAACAATCTTCAGATCTCCCAACAGTGTACTACTTTTTAATAGCAAGTTTAAGCCCCACTGAGATATTAAGGACCCCAGACGCTTTTGAAAACATATTTATCCAGATAGTTGAACTTACTGAGCAGCAGCTGGTGCATGTGGGATTTAATTGCCATCCTTATATGATAAAGAAAATGTTAGATGGGGTTTTTGGGACGTAGTTCTAGTTCGTCAATAGTGAGACTCATGTCAATGTTTGGTACTGTTTGTTGCGATGAATCTATAAATCGATTGACATTTGAGAGGTGCGTGTTCCAAAAGCCAGTGGCAAACTTTCCCAGGGAGGAAAAGTTGTCAGTAAAGTTTGAAAGTGAAGGCATGGCTTTTGAGCTTGCTGGGCTGCTGGTTTCCGCCGGCATCGGCTTTCTTTGAAGTTTTGATTTGAAAAACATGAATATTCCAAATAGAACACAAACGAGTGTTCCAACAATGATGACAACAATAAAAATGGGCATTCCATCATCAATGATACCTTCCTGCGAATAGAGAGGAATGTACCGTGTAAGAATTTGAGAAGTATCCATTTTGATCAGCTGCACGATACTTTTTTCTGTGTTACCTTGAAGAAGGATTAGGTACAATTTAAGTGAAATTGTGGCTCTGAGTCAAGGAAACTTTAAAGTGACAACAGATGCCGTTTAATTATCATTTTACAAGAGAGTATTTTCTTACCAAACAGGAGAAAAAGTGCTTGGCCGTAAGCTACCGCAGAATGAAAAGCCCTTGCGATTAAAATGTCATTTGGAAAGATGTGCCATTGATGGAAGAGAGGATCCAAGATTGACACATCAGAAATTGGTCTATCATTAGCGTCAAGACCTCCTACAATAAATATTTTGTTGTCTGGACTAACTATTGGTTGTTAGTTAGGATTTAAAGTATAATATGTGTGAAAGAAGAGGAGTACCTGTGGCTGTATGACCGTATCGATTAAGTGGCTGCTTGATAAATGAGGTGGTGTACTTAGTACAACTACGGCTTTCAGGTGAAAAATAAAATAGAGTGCTGATCTCGGATAAACCGTGATCCCCCTTCCCTCCAACAATGACAATGTTACTTTTAACGACAACTGAGGCGTGTCCAAACCTTCCTGTGGGAGAGTTCTGGGTATTAGGAAAATATATTCGGTTCCAGTTGAACCTAGCTGCATCGAAAGAATAGAAGTCATCTAAAACTTGATCCTGGTAATCAAGCCCACCAAATAAATAAAGCAGCCCCTTAAAGATAGAGAGGCTGTGTAAATAGCGTGCGGACGGAGAATTTTGAAAGGAAGAAGACTTGTTCAACCAAAGCTTATCTTTAAAGTCATAAATCCAAAATTGAAGAGGGTGGTAGTGTAAATCAGTGGAACCAGACTGCTCTAACTTGGGTCTCCCGCCAACTAGATACAGCTTCTTAAAGGTTTGGTCGAAAACAACCCGACTGCCATATAAATCAGGTGGACCTTTATTCATCAATTCTGAAGCGATTTTCCAAGAAGCAGGGGGGAAAGAAAAACTTTGCCCAAGGTCAAGTTTCAAGGGAAACTTATTGTACGTGTCATTAGGATAGAACCCTCCCAGAACATAAAGTTCATCATTATAGAGGAAGCTCGAGGAATAGCTTAAGCGCAGAAGCCTCTAAAGCTATTTCAGAGCCTAAAACTTTAAACCACTCAAAAAAAGTAAACATCAACAAGGCTATGTTCTGCATCGTTGATGTATTTAGAGGCCACGGGTAATGATTACAAGGAGGATAAGTATTTAGAAAATTGGCTTTGGTATAAAGATAAAAGAGAATATGCTGGGTGGCACAAGAATAATTTATATTATATGCTTAAAACCAACCATACTTTTGTTATAAATTTTTTAAAAACTATTTTCTAGTCATGTTTGAAGCAACTCGCATAATTCAAGGGCAAATATACCATAAACCCGCAAGGAATTTGAAATTTTTTGTCAGATTTAATCGAACTGTTTCCATTAAAGTAAACACATCAGCGACATTAAAGATCGAAAAAAACAAACCCTTATAATACGAGTAAAATGTGATACAGTAAGTTATTTGGAATGGAAAGCTTTGTTTTCGATTTGATTCAATATAACCACTTGTCATAACATGGACACCAAAGGGGCATTTAAATCACCACAATCTTCTAACTTCTACTACCAACATCAGGACGATTAAATTCCTTAGTTGGTCTAAACTAATCATTTGCCAGTATTTTTCCAGATCACAAAACAGATCGAATGTTAAAGTGGTTGGTAAAATTATATCTAGGTTACCAGTATATGCAAGTAGGGATGCTTCGGCTCAGCCCCGGCCAGCTTTCGGCTCTGGGCAGCTACAAAAAAGACGGAAATTGCCATATATTTTAATAATTTTAAATAAATCTTTGCTAGGAGCGACTAAGAGCTAGAAACTGGCCGCGGCTGCCCAGGGCTTGACCGAAGCAGCCCTATAAGCAAGTCATTATTTTGGAGATTGGACTATTTTCTAATAGCCTTGTTGGCACTGGTACATTTAACCCTTTGTGGTCGTTACAAAATTTAAAATTCGATTCGGGTACCACGCCAATAGGAGCACGCCAGTGCTTCCTTCTTGTTTGAAATTGGGGCCTCATGGCCTAAATCTCAATCAATAAAAGAAAAACATGTTTTTTAAAAGCCACTTTTATTAAAAACTTGAATTTGAGTCATAATAGCCTGATTTAAAACCAAGTCTAGGTGAAATTCAAAAAATAAAATTTCAAAGGATAAAAGTGATGTGAATAAGATAAAAGCTAAAAAATGCTTCAAATTATTTAATTTGAACTGATTAAATAAAACTTAGAGGGAAAAATGATTTTTCATTTATTTTAATTATGTGGGAATTTTACAATAAAAGAAGTGTTGTAATTTAAAAAATAAAGACACAAAATATGATATTGTCGAAACAGCAGGCTCAACCCACAAGCAAGGTTACGAGTAAGCTGGTTTATGGATAGGACATGCCACTTTGAAAACGGCACTTCGATTTACGCTATCTCAAATTAAATTCAAGATGGCTTTTTTGCGTTAGTGATTTTGAATCTCAAAAAAAATAAAAAATAAAAAAATAGTTAAAATTCACTTATAATTTTATAATGCGGCATCTTGAAAGTACACCATCTCAATTTTGTCATTTTGAGTCAAATTAATTAAATCTTATTTTGTGTCAGAACTTTATGTTCTGCTCTCAGACCTGGCGGTCTGATTACAATTTGCTTTGTCAAGTATGGATGATATTTGGGACATTAAGTTTATTAAAGTGGTTGTATGAGGACAAGTGTTCCTGCAATGTCTGGTATTTCCTTGGCAGGGCAATGGCTAGCAATGTCAAGGGGGGCAACTAACAAGCAAATTTCTACACTGACGGCTTGCTAAGTTCTTTGAGTACTGACAATGGTCTTCAAACTTGGATTTATTCTTCTACTGCAAAAACGTTCTGCAGTAGGATCTTCAAAATTGTCTGCTTTCCACTAGTCCAATGAAAGGGCTTTTATAGAGCTTGTGCTCTCTTGCCAGGATAAGATCATCTGATGCTTCTAACTCTTGCTTGGTCAGTCTTTCTTTCCCCAGACCGCCAGCATCAACCCCCAGAGTCAGGCATCCATGCAATGGCATGGGATTCCATATCATAGTACCCTGCACTGGGTACTTGTTGCCATAGAGTAATGCATAATCTATTGGCATGCCAGCGGTGGCGGCGCTAATTTATGACTCTATTTTTAGCGCATAACTTATTATTCCTGGGCGACCTTTCTTGCAGGACTTTGCAGTAGCACTGGCAGTTTGCTAGTGTGAATTGATCACATTCTTTTTGATCCTCAGAGAAACCCACAATAACTAGCCCAGCGGATTGCCAGAGTATTTCAGAATAACTCTAGCCAATCAGGAACCAGTCATAATTGAAGGTCTATAGTATTCCTGGTTGTTCTTGTAATAGGTGATCTGAATCTACTTCATGAAGGCTTCTCAGATCAATTAAGCCTGCCAGTAATATTGGAAGCTTTTCCAATAGATGGCTTGGCAGGCCGCCAAGGTATTCAAGGTAGAGCAAAGTCAGTATAAATTCCTGACATTTTGCTAACTTTATTTACATATGAAATCACTTAGTGTGGAGCGTGTTCACACCATCTCAATTTTACGCCATCTCAATTTACACAATTTATCTTAAACTAAAATAAGCTTATTCCCACACTAAATCAAAGTCTGTTGTATTAAATAAGAAGATGTTCCTATAGTATTAATACAAGGCACTTATACTAGGAACAACTTAAAATAATTCCACTATGGTTGTGGTGCAGGGCACCACCTGAAGATATTACCATATTGAGAATACTACCCTATAAGTAAAATTATAGGGAAACTGCTGCCCTTTCTTGCGTTTTGATAGGAGAGTTACCCATTGAAACATAAAGATCAATTTCTAATTAGCCACTAATTGACGTACCTGCGGCTAACCGCAGATGCATTGGAGAGTGACCCATCGTGATGACTTTCATTGAGGCAATTAGTGACCAATCTATGCATCTGCAGCTAGCTGCAGATGCATAGATTGGTCACTAATTGCCATATATATAGGCTCCTCTGTTGATCCTATACATATGACAATTAGTAGCTCATCAATTCCCCCAATTTGTGATTTGGTATAGAGACCTTCTGTCCCTTACCAACAAGCATGACCCCCAGATGAACATTCTGAAACTCTGTTTTAGACCTAGTTCCCAAAAATTGGCCCTACTTTTGCTGACACCACCTGACCCAGAGATCACATGTTTAGATGTTCACATTCCACCCAATCTAAGTCCTTTCTCTCTGAATATTTTCCAAAATGTCTCACCACATAAGAATAGTTTAGTTCCTGACCAGTTAAGACTTCAGTCAGGATGACTCACCCTTTCCTTCTTGTCCCCCACTTCCAACTATATAAGGCCTTCAGATAGCCCCAATAAAGATATCATTGAATAGAACATAACAACCAACTCAACATTCTTAGATTAGTTGCAGAGCTTAAATAGAGAAGTTCTGTTGTGAAAGAAGATAATAGTCCTGCTGTGTTCCCCCAGTTGTTGCTCAGCTACTCCAACCTTACCCTTAGAACCCTTGAGCACCACAGATAGAAAGCTTGAGTATCTTCAGGTCATCTCAGTAGCACTGTCAACCAATGTATGAGCCTTCCTCAATAAACTATTGCACCTCTAATTTTTTCAGTTTTGTCATTTTTTACTTTTATTTAGCATTTGGTAAAAATGTTTGCTTATTTTAAAGTATATGACATAGCTATAATAGATGAAAATAGTTGTTTTTGTGTAGATTATGACTTTTGCCCTTTGCGCAGCCTTGTTGCTTCTAATTGACCCCTTTTTATTGCAGATTTAAAATTCTGAGGCCTTTTTAAGACTATAAATGGGTTTTAAATTTTAATTTTTTGATTTTTCTGTTTTTTTTGTGTTCAAAAAAACTAAAATTTTAAAACCTGTTTTTCATAGTTGTGATGCCTTAAATTGAAATGATGTTTTTGCTATAAAATTGAGATAGCCAAAATTCAAGATGCCATATTTTGATATAGCGTTTTTAAGATGCAGCATTCAAAATGGAATTCCCTACCGGTTTATGACCTGCAACCCAGCTGCCCAGTGACTCAAAGCCAAACTAGAAAGTTGGCTCAAATTTCCAAATCCAACAACATGAACAAAGGATGGTCCCTTATGGTGGATACCTTGTTTTGGTGCTTGAATCATTACCAGGATCAGGCCACCCCCTTCACCATCCCACCATGTGATCAACACTATTATGTACCTGTTATCCATGATTCACAATGACTATATAATATATATCTCTCAATAAAGATTATTATCTAGCTTCTAAATATTTGTCCCTTGTAACTCTGCTAAAACAGCACAGTTACAAAAATATCTACCAGTAAAAAAAACTTCAGAATGAGCTAATATATCATGTGCCAGTGGGAAATCCTAGGTATTCTAACATTAGAATTTAACAGAAGAGCATGTAACTTTGGCATAGGAACACCCTAAAAGGTCTAAAAATATAAAAATAGTCTGACTGAGCCTGTAGCTTGGGAGGCAGTGGGATTTTCTATACATCTGACAATGGTTTGGTTTTATATCAGACTTTCATATAGAGAACTGTGCTATATTATGGCAGCACTTTTCTTTTGCTTTGGCTTTTAATATTTTAGGAAGTGGAGAAGGACTAAGTTTATCCCTAAATATAAAGAAATAATAATATAATTAATATCATTTTTTACTTATAATAGACTGAAAATATGATCAGACACACCTGGTCACATTATTTCAGGAAGCCTGCATGATCTTCTAAAAAAAGACTGAAGTAGCATTAGAATGCCACAGTATACTGAGGATATTTGGCCAAGACATTGATCAACAGTATAGTGCAATAGCTTCTCAGCAGCTGTTCTACTTAAAGAGTGGAACCAGAAGCCTTTCTGAGCCACTACTCAGAGCTAGCAGGCCATCAGATGACTTATATGTGTAAGGAGTGATTGACAACTAAACTGGTTAAATATAATCAGATCTTTTCCTAAGATATTAGACCAATAGACCTTTTATCTACTGTAAATTCAGAACCTGAACGTAAAAATGTGGGATTGTCAAATCCTTGGTCCAAATTTCAAATCACTTTTGCAGGATGGCCTTTTTTAATTAAATTAATTTTTTGAGTATTTATTTGATTATTTGAAAATGCAGGAACTCATTGACACTTTGAAAAGTTCAAGTCAAACTGCATATTTCCTATGGATGAAATGAATTAACTGGAATCAGATTTGAAGTACTCAAATCCATCAACCATTTTCATTGAGTTTACTATGTTTTTTGGAATTGCGGGATTTTCAAATCCAAAAACCAAACTTCAAATCACTTTTAAATGCCACTAGTAAACTCAGATATTAATTGAGGGAGCTGGAATCCAAATTGAATGTACAGTAAGAAACTAGGACAAATCAAACCAAATCAAGAAGCTCCACTCTGGATAAAATAAAATGAAAAATTCAATCTAGACAACCATGTTTAGATATGAAATTAAGTGAAATGTAAAATTGTCTAAACTGGAAATGATGCAATATTCTGCACTCAAAATCACTAATATAGCAACCATAAAACCATATAATGATATATGAGCTACCCTCCTGATGACACAGAATTTTTTTAAAAGTCTTTTGGCCCCCAGCATAGCCAGGGGCCATAAAAGTTAGAAAAAAATAAGGAAGGAAGGAGAGATGGAAAAGATAAATCATCAGTTTACTACACTATGTATTCATGTATTGCTACTAAGGATACTTGATTACAGTAGATTTTAAAAAACACTAATAATAAAGTAGAATTATATATTACAATCTATCTTATCACATTGTCTTTCCTTTGGTGTGTTGATAATGTGCTTGCAATTAATTGGACAGCTTGATTTCCTATTGCCAAGGCAACTGGAGGTGAAACTATCTAATTAAATGAAAGCACATTATGAACAGCAAATGAACTATCAGCACACTAAGGAAAAAAACTTGATAAAAATAGATTTTAACATATAATTCTATTTTATTATTAGTGTTTTTTCAAATCTACTGTAACCAAGCATCTAAATTTTAGCCACCCTAAAATGGAATATGGTGATTTTTGAGAATGCCTATGATTCCTAAAAGAACCAGCACAAATCAACCCTAAATCCTTTAGCATCCTTTTTGATACACCCATAAATTATATTTATTTCAAATTCACCCCATTTTTGATTTGAAACTTGGTTCTTGGACTTGACAATCCCGCAATTTCAGATTTTTTAAAATTTACATGATGTCTATGATTTGTTTGAAATACAGAATAACTCAAATAATACATCAGAATCCCACATTTTTGATTCATGTATCCCGCATTTGTTTGTTGTGTTTTGTCTTTTGTTAGTTGAGTTATCTGCTCAAGGGATTTGAAATTTGCCAATTTAAATAAACCAAAAAAGTCAAATTAAATGGTTATTTTATTAAATATTTTATTTTTCACTCAGATGAGTTGCCTGTGTTGAGTTTATACTTCTGGAAATTATAATAAACAGAAAAAGGGGAATATTTAATAAGAGAATGATACTTTATTGAATATGAATATAGGCAATTATATAGTATCATGACAAGCCACATGTTGTCCCTGTATGTCATGGGGGTCATGGGGCTTATCTGAGTAATGTTTCTCTTGGGTCACAAGGTTTATTAAAGTTATGTTCCATTTAAGATCTGGATTGGTTGATCCCTGTAATAGATGATTTGACTGGTAATGGTGCCACTGGTTTACTGGCTGGGCAATGAACCATTTGGTGCACCATTTGGTGATCTTCTTAGAGCGTTAGTTCCCTGAGAGGGATTAATCAAAGAGTCTTGTGACATATCCCCCTGGGGTACTGGAAGGCAGAGCCTTAGGGATTTTCTTGAGAGTGTCAGGGATAAATGCTTGGTATTGATCCAGTTTGGCGTTGGGAACAGGAAGTCTGGAGTTTTTTTTGGGCTGTTCTTGCTTTGCACTGGCAGAGGCAGATGTGGTGCTTACGTTTTAGTTCAGTCCAAGCTTCAATTTCTTTGATGAGGTAAGTGTTATTGGGTTCAACTTTTATGACAATGCCTGGCCCACGCAATCCTGGGTCCAGTTTGTGTTGGTTGTGGTTGATAACCCAGATTTTTCCCTAACTTGGAATCTCTCTTGTTGCAATGGGATTGCTTCTCCTTTGACCCTTTGGCGTTCCATCTCCTTTGGTCTTTTCTGGCTTGTAATACGTAAGGGTCACTGTTGTCTGGCACCTTTTTGGGCAGAGGTAACTGTGGTCCTGCAGGTGTAATGTCGTGTTCTGAGGCGCGGCACAGACACACAACGGGAAATCCTAACCTTAGGATTGGATTTGTACTAAGTCTTGGTTAGATGACAGGGAAGGCAATTGTGTTTGCCTTGCAGCCCTGGGTGAATAATCTCTACTAGGCGTGGCTAGAGAGAGGCGCAGAAGTACAGAAGACACAAAGACAAAAATGTGAATAGAACTTAATTTTATTGGTGAATAAGGAAATGTAATATATAGTGGTTGAGAATACCACAAAAAACTACCAGGACAGTAGGATCACTTGCCACAAGCATGAGTGGGGCGAGTGAGTTGCGCAGAGTCAGGAAACTGAACAAGTATATTTCCTGATGTAGAAACCAGTTCATTTCAAGAGTCAAAAGCAAAAGCGAGAGATTTGTCTTCAAAATGGCCCACCAAAGGCGAAATTGAAACATGGTGAATGCCATTATTAATGACATTGCCCCCCTCTAGATTGGCCTTAGGGGGGTGATACTTGCGGAGGAACTTGGCGTGTACGCGAGCAAAAGGGCAATCACTGGAGAGGAGCTTTACAGTGTACTCAGACCCTTGTTTGAAAGTCACCTCTAAAGGACCAATCCACAGTGAGTCCAGCTTGTGCGCGCGCCCACCCACACGGTGTTGGTAGTACAGGACATGGTCACCAACATCAAACTCAGGCAAGGGGGAGCGCCCAGCGTTGTCAGGAGAGAGCTCAAGCATCTTAGTCTTATATGCAGAAGTGTAGGCAGTGGCCTGTATATCAATGATGTGGTTGACTAAGTCTTTCATGTGGTTGTCAGGATTCATGGCCTTATCAGAGGATAGTAGGGGAGCCCCCAAGAGCGACAGAGTGGTGGCTTTACGCCCATACAACATGGCAAAGGGGGAGTACCCTGTGACCTGATGTTGGCTCTGACCAATAGGCAAAGAGTGCAGCAGGTAAGTATAGATCCCAATTAGCAGCGTCAGAGTAGGTGAGTTTTCTCATGATAAAAACCAGTGTCAAGTTGGCACGCTCAACTGCCCCATTAGTGGAAGGATTATAGGGGGCAGAGAAAGTCTGGTGAGTTCCTAGAGCTTCAACAACAGAGGTTACAAGTTTGGCATTGAAGTTGGCTCTGTTGTCTGACAACAGCACTTGAGGACAGCCATGGCGGTAGAAAACATCTTGCAGTAGGAAGGCAGCAGTAGTCTTAGCAGTGATGTCTTTAGTAGGGCAATCTTCTACCCACTTGCTGAAGTGGTTGACAGTAATCAGGATAAAGCGGCATCCGGAACAGGAGCGGGGGAGAGGGCCTACAGCATCAATGCTGACAGTGTGAAGGGCATGTTGAGGGGGAACCAATTTGAACTTGTGAGAAGCAGCTCAGGGCCTCTGAAGTTGGCAGTCATGGCAACTAGCTATGACATCTGGGATCAACAGGCAAAGATTCTCCCAGAAGTAATTCTTCTGAAGCCAGTCAAAGGTCTTGGCAATGCCTCCATGGCCAGTTTCTTTATGAGCTTGCAACACTAAGGAGAGGCAAAGACTGGGGCGCACATATGGCAGGTATTGACCCCACACCTTCTTGAAGAGTTGGTTTTTGTGTATGAGGGTGTCTTCAGACAATTTGGACAAGGCAAGTTGAACCTCTTCTGTCTCACTTTCCCAGGAAGAAGGGTAGCCAATTAGCTCGTACAGTTGGTCTGCCTCAGCAGGATGTAGGGCAAGGATGGGCATTTGGGACAACCCATCAGCGTTCTGATGTTAAATCCTGGGGCAATGGAGCACAGTGAAGTCATAACCTTGCAGGCAGGGGGCCCATCTGGCTAAGCGTCCTTCAGGCTCCTTAAGTTGTTGTAACCATTTGAGCAAAGCATGGTCAGTGACGACAGTGAAATGGGTACCATATACGTAGTGGCGGAATTGTTTGACTGCATGCAGCACAGCGAGACACTCCTTCTCTGTAACACTATAATTCTTTTCATGCTTGTTCAGCACACAGGAAGTATAGGCTACAGGGTGGTCCACACCTTCATTGTTGAGCTGAGCCAAGATAGCCCCAATAGCAAGGTCACTAGCATCAGTGTACAAGATGAATTCCTTATTGTAATTGGGGTACACTAAAATGGGAGCTTCTTTGAGTTTCTGCTTTAGAGTCTCAAAGGCTTGCTGTTGGCTGGCGGTCCATTTGAAGGGAACATTACACAACAGTTGGACCAGGGGTTTGCTAGTATCAGCAAAATCAGGGATGAATTGTCTATAGTAACCGATCATGCCCAAAAAGACTTGTACTTCTTAGAGGTTGGTGGGCGGAAGCATTTTGTCAATAGCTTCAACCTTCTTGGTCATTGGACGAATCCCCATTTGGGTTACTTCATGGCCCAGGAATTCAAGGCGTTCTTTGAAGAAATCACACTTAGAGGGCTTTAGCTTGAGGTCAGCTTCTCGGATCTTTATGAACACTTCTTTAAGATGGGCTAGGTGATCAGTGAAAGTGGCGCTAAAGACTGTTATGTCATCTAGATAGACTAAGACACACGACAACTTCAAGTCACGCAGGATGGAGTCCATGGCCCTCTGGAAAGTTGCCGGGGCATTACAGAGCCCTTGCGGCATGCAGGTAGGTTCAAACAATCTTTCTGATGTGATGAGTGCAGCCTTCTGACAGTCTTCAGGAGAGAGGTCAACTTGCCAGTAACCAGATGCCAAATCCATGGCAGAGAAAAACTTAGAACCTCCAAGGCGTCAAAGAGCGTCATCAATACGTGGTAAGGGATAAGAATCCTTCTTGGTTAGAGAATTCAACCTCCAATAGTCCATCACAATCCGGTGGCCCCCATCCTTTTTCTTTAAGATGAGCAGAGGAAAAGCCCAGGGGCTTTGAGAGGGAGCTAGCAGTCCAGCATCCAGCAGTTGTTTGAGCTCCTTAGAAACCTGTGCATCTTCCACTTGGCTGCAGCGGTATGGCTTGGCACAAAAGGGGGAGCATCTCCTGTGTCAATCTGATGAATTACACCTTTGGCCAGCCCATAATCAGTGCTATCTTTAGCAAAGATGTCTGAGAATTGGTCTAGTAAATCAAGCACCTCTTTCTGTTGTACCAGGGACAACTGAGGGAAGTCTTGGGAAGTGAACAGAGATAGGATTTGAGGCTTGTCTTTGGGTAGGTTAAAGTCTTGAAACGTTCCAAAAGGGTGAAGAGACAAGACGTCAAGAGCATTTAACAACTTTCTGTAACCAACAACCTGTCCTCTGGATACAGTCATAGGAAGTGCGGTAAGGTTGGCAACTAGTAAATGAACAGGATCTGTGTGGGAAACGTCCAGAATTCCAGGACAAAGGTAAGGCTTGTTATGCCCCAGCAAAGGAGGGGAGTACAGCTCTAAGAAAGTCTGTTCAGGTAGTTCATATGATATTTGGGAGTCTATGATAGCCTGAGAGCCTGGAGGGATGGTGATAGCAGACGTGGCCATGAGAGGGATCCCTTCAGATGTAGGGCAAGCCATGAGAGGACACTTCATGTTGGTGGAATGGGTTTGGTATTTTAGGGTGAGAACCCCAGTGGGATACTCCAGAGTACATGTCTTCAAACGTTTACCAGGAACTTTGATTGGCTCCTCAAAGATCAGAGGGACTTTGTACCCTAGGATAGAAAGAAATCCATCCTTTAGGTTGATAATCCCATTATATTCCCAAAGGAACTGGGTACCAACCAAAAGGTCATAGCTCTCATTTTCTAGAACAACAGCTGGCGCAGCCAACAGGAGTTTACCAAATTGCATTGGCAAGGCAGAGTACGCGCCAATGGCACAAGTCATGGAGAGACCAGCGGTGCCATAGGATTGATGGTAGTTGAGATCAGGGGCCAGCTTAAGTTTCTTCACCAGTTTAGAAGAAACAACATTGACAGGAGACCCGGTATCTAGGATGGCTTTGATCTTGACTTTTTGGATAGATATCTCTACTTAGGTGGTGGTGCGTCCAAAGGGTGGCAGAACAGCCAAGATATCCTGCGCCTCAGCTAGTTCCTTGTCCCATTTCTCAATCATGCATCTTAGTCCCAGGAACTCATTATATATGGTTTGGAGAGGGAGTGAGACAGATACATTCTTGAAAACGGCGTCTGCGACTTCAGCGTCTTCCTCTGATGATTCCACTAATACAGGGGACCATTTTGCCTGAGTAAGATAGGGGCGGGATACAACTGCTTTGGCCTCAGACAAGGGCTTGGAGGTAGTTGTAGTCTTCCCAGATTGTGGCTTGTAGGGAACTGCAATAGTCTCAGGGACGGCAAGAACAGAATACCCGTATGAATCAGGGTCTTCAACATCAGATTCATACACATTGGAATCATCAGAAATGTCATGGAACAGAAGGAGGATAGGAGGAGCTTCATCATCAGTAGGCTCAGAGTCAGTAGCAGATGGAGGTGTAGAAGGAGACTGGGAAGAATTGTCAACCAAGAGCGTCTCTGCCTCTAGGTTGACTGTTCTTTTCCCGACTGATCCTTGGGATCAGCTCCTTCAACCCGCGGATTGATACAGATGCAAGAGTGGTGGCCTATCTGACCGCAGTTGTAGCAACCCTGACGTTGAGAAGGATTTTGCGAGTTCATGGTGAGGATACAAGGACCGCGAGAAGAGGAGCCAGAGTTGAAAGCGGCACAACTCTCCTGAACAACTGCCCCAGAATGGGTAAGATGCATGTCTTGTAGCAGTGTCTTTATACTTTTCATGGAGGACATCATAGCCTTGTGGGCCTTGAAAGGAAGGCACAGGAGTTGATTCACCTTGAGGGCTTGGGTGCAGGCCATATACGCTTCATGCGCCGTCAATTGTCTGCTTGTTATTAATTGTTGTCCCTCCATGTAAAATCTGTCTGCAAATTCAGCTAATGTCTCTTTGGGCTTGAATGATATGTGCATGAAGGCATCCTTTTTCACCTCCAGGCTAAGATCACCACCAAACTTATCAATCAGGAGCTGTTTCATGTCTTCCCAGGTCTCAATTGTGGGCAGCTCTGGCACAACTACCTCTTGACAAGTTGGGTATAGACAGGTTAGAATGTGTTCCTTTTTAACCTCATCTGATTCTTGTCTCATGGCAGTCTTATAAATAGTTAAGAAAGCTGCAATAGTCGAGGTTTTGGGATCAAAGACTTGCTTAAAAGTAGGCTTGAAGTGCGCCTTGGGAGCTGAACCACCATTGCTGCTATTGAGTACATTTATGCGCGGGGAGAGCTCAGCTTCAGATTTGGAGGGGGGTTGTCTAGCCCATAGTTGTTGAACACTTTCTTCAAGGGTCGTCAGAGTCTTGGTAGTTCTGGCACCCGTAGTGTTGGCTAGAGTGGTCTGTTGTTCAGTAACATCTAGTTGTTGTCCTTGGGTAGTGACAACAGTGGAGAGCTCAGCCAGCCACAAAGTAAGGGATGGCCCCACTGACAGGCAGGGGGCAAATATGTTGTTTACTGAATCTATCAGCTCACTCATCTCCTGTACGTCTCTGTCCAACTCAGTCTGATCTCGTTTCAAATGATCCACCTCATTAGCTAGGGCAATCAACTCCCTAGCGCAGTGGATTTGAGGAGCCCCTGCCATACCAGGACAACATCCATCTTCCTCGTTAACCCTGAGTGAACTAGCAGCAGCCATCACTACCTCATGTAAAGCAGCAACTTCCTGCTGTAGTTCCGCAACCTGAGCAGTCAGCGCAAGAACCTGGGAGTCAGGTTGAGGCGTTTCAGTAGGACGTCTTTGGCTACAAGTGGAAGCACGTAATTCTTGGATGGCCTCCCAGATCCTCTGCTCTCTGTCCACCAGATCATCAGCAGGAGGAGAAGGCGGGGCATCAGGTTTGGAAGTAGACAGCTCATTCACCTGACTCTGAATATTGGCAATAGCAGCAGCAGTGGTAGCTCTCTCTTGATCAAATTCTGCACTGAGTTCATTTAGACCTTGGGCGGCAAGGTCAGCTACCTGTTGCAATTGCTCAAAGGAATAGGCACTGAATGCATTGAGCTGTTGCACTAGGCGTTCAAAGTTGGTGAGGTAAGCGTTTAGGGTGGAGTCTACTTGAGTTTGCCAGGGTTGTTCTAACTGATGAAACTCATGTAGCCGCTCCCTAACGTACTCAGGGATGGACTGGCGCATTTGCTCAATGGAATCAACAAACGTGTTTGAGAGGTGACCAAATCACGCTGATTGTCAGACACCAGGGAGAACAGGGTTTGCATCCATTGTTGGTAGGCGGCAAACTGGTCCCAATGATGGGTAACAGCTGCTTGTAGAGACAAGATCTCTTGAACGTGGAGCCCCAACACCATCTGGTGGTGGGCCAAGGCAGTCTGTATAAAGGATGACAGCAGGTGTTCAACGGAGCCAGCCACTGAGAGGAAATGTTGTGAAAACTGAGGGGCCACAATTAACTCATAGTATTTGGTATGGCTAAACTGTAGCTGAAGGCAAGGGATGGCCCTGTCCCAGGCTATCCCAAGGGCTACTGCCATGACTTGTTCCAAGTCAGGGGTACCCATAGAGTAAGCAACTAAGAGGGGACCATTCCCAAGGTTCAATACAGTAGGGACAATAGGCGGGTTGGCAATGTCTTCCTCAATAGGAGGGCTGGTAATTTCAGGCAAGGTCAACTCCCAAATAGGCGGAGGCAAGGGACCTGAAAACGTAGATGCAAAAGGGATAACCAAGGGGCTTAAAGCCCCTGTAGTGAGCACCATTTTTGTTGTGTTCTGAGGCGCGGCACAGACACACAAAGGGAATCCTAACCTTAGGATTGAATTTGTACTAAGTCTTGGTTAGATGACAGGGAAGGCAATTGCGTTTACCTTGCAGCCCTGGATGAATAATCTCTACTAGGCGTGGCTAGAGAGAGGTGCAGAAGTACAGAAGACACAAAGACAAAAATGTGAATAGAACTTAATTTTATTGGTGAATAAGGAAATGGAATATATAGTGGTTGAGAATACCACAAAACACTACCAGGACAGTAGGATCACTTGCCACAAGCATGAGTGGGGCAAGTGAGTTGCACAGAGTCAGGAAACCAAACAAGCATATTTCCTGATGTAGAAACCAGTTCATTTTAAGAGTTGAAAGTAAAAGCAAGAGATTTGTCTTCAAAATGGCCCTCCAAAGGCGAAATCAAAACATGGTGAATGCTGTTATTCACGACATATAATAACAAGAGCAGGCTTTTTGCATAGACAAGTTCATAAGAGCTTTTTTCTGTATTGCAGTTAACTTGTGTTCTACAGACCAAGAGCGTTGTTGGGAGCATGTTGACCCAGGACTTTGGATTATTAGCAGATAACTTACTGAGGGCTTCTACAAGCACAACATTTAGTTGTTAACTCATCCAGTTGCATGAGGGTATATGGGCTGGCTGTGATGTGTTTTATCCCATTTTTGGCAAGGTAAATTTTGGTGTCAATGGCCTTAAGTTTGGTGCCTCTATCTGTGAACAGGAGGTCAGGTTTCCTGAACTTGGATCAGATTTCTTTTCCAATGAATTGTCTCACATCATTGCCTTTGTGTTATTTGGTGGCTTGTGCTATCATCCATCTGGTTGCATAGTCAATAGCTGTGATGATGTACTTTTACCCCCTTTTTTGCCTAGCATTGGGACCAAAATATCCATGACCATACCTTGAAGGATTATGTGATGGATACAGGTACTACTGGCTTGGGTGATGCTTTGGTACGGGTGTACTTCTCACAGACTTTACATTGTTCCAGTACCCTTCTGATATCATCTAGCTTGTTGGGCCACCAGTACTGTGTCTTGTGGTATTCATGCAAGTTTCTGCTGCAGGTGTGTTCAAGGTCTCTGTGATATTGGAGGATTGTGTCAATCTTTTGTGTTAATGGGACGTAGGGTACAGTGTCACCATTTGGAAGCATTTGGTGTAACATGCCATATACATTTTTGAACAGGTGTTTGTTCTTAAGGACCTTTTATTTGATGTCCATTGGTGTAACAGGTGGGAAACCTTACTGGAGATTCCCCATGATTAACATGGGCAGTTGGGGTTGCCATCAGTGACAAGGATATGTTTGCTGTAGAGCCTTGACAGGGCATCTGCGGTAAGCATTTTCTTGCCTGGCTTATATTTGATCTGCATGGGGTATCTCTGTATGAGACTCATGCATTTGGCTTGTCTCCTTGAAAAGTGTTGCTGTGTTTTGGAGAATACAAGTGACTTGTGATTGGTGAGTACCTTAAACATTTAGGCTCCTTCCAGATAGCATTGCCACTTCATGAGGCAGTGCATGAAGGTAATCAATTTCTTGTTGTGTATGATGAATATTTGTTTGCCATCAGATAAATTCCTTGATTCATATGCCACGGGGAGAAAGTCTCATTCTACTGCTTGGATATGGAGTACTCCTCCTATGGCATAATAAGAAGCATTGGTATCTAGCTCATAGATTCCCTCACAATTTGGGTATTTGAGGATAGGGGCAGTGATCATGTGTTCTTTCAGATGGCAGAAGTGTTGATCACATAGCAGCGTCCAGACAAACTTGATTATTTTGCCTGTGATGGTATATAGAGGGGCTGTTAAGGCACCCCAATCAGGGATGAACCTTCTTACATAGGCTAACATTCCAAGGAAGGTGCAGAGTTTGCTCTTGTTTCTTGGAGCTGGCATCTCGGTTATGGTGTGTATCTTGTCTGGGTATGGTTTGATTCCATCCTTGCTGATAATGTGACCAAAGAATGAGATTTCTATTGACAAGAACATACAATTTGACAGTTTTGCAACCAATTGGTTATCTTCAAGGGTACAGAGGACCAGGCAGACGTCTTTCCAGTGTTATTCTAGGTTGAGACAGTAAATGATAATTTTGTCCAGGTAGATGATTGCTTGTTTTCTAATGTGTTTTTTGAAAACATTTTTATTCATGAAGGTCACAAAGGTACTGGGAGCGTTTTTCATGCCAAAGTTGAGATAACACATTCAAGGATCTGTATTTAGTTCTAAATGTGGTCTTTGGAATGTCTTCAGGTTTCACGCAAATTTGGTGGTAACCTGCAGTCAAATCAATTTTTGTGTAGATTTGGGACCTCCCCCAGGGTGTCAAAAAGTTCATCAATAAGGGGTAGGGGATACCTATTTTTAATTGTGACCTT
Source organism: Entomophthora muscae (assembly GCA_014839935.2). NCBI lineage: Eukaryota > Fungi > Entomophthoromycota > Entomophthoromycetes > Entomophthorales > Entomophthoraceae > Entomophthora > Entomophthora muscae. The sequence continues at coordinate 108,115 of QTSX02002969.1, forward strand.
TTTGAGCGCTCTGTAGTTGGTGACAAGGCGGAATCCTCCATCTTTCTTTGCCACAAAGAAGATAAAAGCACTAAAAGTTAACTTTGATGGTTGTATGAGGCCTTTTTCAAGTGCTTCATTGAGGTAAGCCTTTAGGGAGTCGTCTTCTTGTGGTGTGAGGAAGTAGATAGGCTGTGCTTTAGGCACACTTCCCTTGAGGTCAATCTTGTGCTGTATGCTGCAGTCAGGAGGTAGTCCTGGCAGTGTTTCTTGTAAGACAGAGGGGAACTTGTTAACTAGCTGGTCTTGAATGGGGCCCTTTTCATCCCAAGTCTCTGTATTTTTAAAATGTATAACCTTGTATGTGCAGGTATTCCAGTTGATTTTGCTAGGGTCAGTTCCCTCTTCTGTTTCCATGATTTTTAAAAATACATGGTCTCTCATAAGCATATCAAGATGAGTTGGATAGAAATGCTGATGTACTTCTCCTCACTGTATGGTGAGGGTGCACTATACCAATCAATGTGAGGTTTGGTATTTCTCATCTGGTCCAGGCCAATTATAACTTCATACTTGGGGATTGGTATGATTGGGCTACTGGATGTGGTTTGCACGTCTCTGATCTGGGTGCAGAAAGGTTTTGCCTCTTGAGTGACTGGTGTGCTTCTGTTATCTGCCATAATGCCCTTCCTGACACTGCTTTGGGTGGTAGGGAGCTTCATGAGGTCAGCAAATTTCTTGTTGACTAGGTATTGGTCTGCTTCAGTGTCAAATAGGTTGGTGCCCTTATATCTACAAAAACAGAAAGGATAAGTGAGTAGTTTATTTCCAGTTTAGGAAGCAAACAGTAGAGGCTTGCTGGAGGGTACTTGGATCATGGTGATTGAATCCACGTCCTGGTCCCTATACAAGTCTTGTAATGTGGGGGAGGGCGGCTTGCCTAAGCACTCCCCAGGGCTTTTTCCTCCTTGTTGGTATGCTCAGTGCTTTCCTGATTGGCTTGTGCAGTATAGTTCCTGTTTCAAGGATGGGTGTTGTTGGCTCAATTATTTTTTGTTTGGTCAAGGATCCTTTGTTGCTGTGGGGCTCTTCTTTCTCTTATTAGAAGTGTTTAGATTGTCAGATTTCTGAGCTGCATGTTTCCCTTCCAAGAATATGACTTCAAGGTTCTTGCAGCAGGTCATATTAAACTGACATCTAATGTGTGTGGGGAGGCCATTTTAGAAGTCTAAACGTGGTCCAGAGTTGTTGAAGTTGATAGTGTTGAGAGACTGGTCACATAGGCTTTTGTACACTGCAATGTACTCCTCAATTGTTCCTGTCATCTTGAAGGTTTGAAGTTCTGTCATGCTTACTACGTTGGAATCCTTCATGGTGAATTCTTTGAGAAATGCCGCTTTGAATAGCTCACAGTCTTCTTTCTGGTTGGGGTGTTGCACTATCCACCTGCTTACAAAATGTGATACAGTCCCTGTAACGCAGAGAGAAATTTTGCTGACCCAGAGACTTTGGGGGTATTCCACCTGCTTGAATTTAATTTAAGTAATGTTAATCTAAAGGGAGGTGTTCTCCTAGTGCAGTCCATCAAAAGCATCAATTTCAGCTGTATGTAGACGCTGGAATACAATATTGGGTATCTCAGGCTGATGTGGTGCTGTTGTGTTTGGTGCTGTGGGTAACAATCTGCGGGCTTTGAGAGTGTTGTATTGTTCAATGGGTACAAGGAAATTGTTGTAGATAACATAGCCTGCAGGAAAGTCTTGTCCTTCCTTTTAGTCTCTCCAGCTGTTAGGGAGTACCATTGCTTGGGTCTTTTCTTAGGAGGTATTTTCTTAAGTTGGATAGGTATGGATAATCTACTTGTGCTACCACTGTCAATTTTATACTTCTAAGAAATATAATAAATGGAAAAGGGGAAGATTTAAGAAGATAATGATACTTTATTGAATATGAATATAGGTAATTATATAGTATCATGACAAAACACATGTTGTCCATGCACGTCATGGGGCTAATCTGAGTAATTTTCCTCTTGAGTCACAAGGTTTATTTAAGTTGCGTCCCATTTAGGATCTGGATTGGTTGATCCCTGTCATAGATGGCTTGACTGATAATGGTGCCACTGGTTTACTTGTTGGGCAGTAAACCATTTGGTGTGCCATTTGGTGATCTGCTCAGGGCGTAATTCCCCAAGAGGGAGTAATCAAAGATGTTGCAACAAGAGGAAACACAAGTAGCACAGAAAATAAGGAAGATCAAGCCTAGAAAAACAAATGAAGAGCAGCTAACGCTCATTAAGTTTGCTGAAGAGGCGTCTGTGGCTGAGGGGGCCACTGTGACGGAAATTGCGGAATAGCATGAAGCCATTTCTAAGTGATGGGGAATTACCACCCTAATCCACATAGAATTAATGATTAACCACCAACGTGGCTTCAAATATCTTTTTGTAAAATTTCCAATTGTAATACCAGGATTAAGAAGAACAATTAATCCTAACCAAAGTAGCCCAGAATAAATGGCCTGAGACAACATCAACAAATCTTCAGAATAAAATTCTGGACATTGGGAGGCAACACAATTTTCAGTTTCAAGAATGGGGGAGGAGCTGCAAAATTGGTTGGCGCAAAATTAACATTGGGCGGCACCAACAACAAAGTTCCAACTGCAGGACCCCATCTTCTGGAAATGATTCTGTTGAGAATCAGATTGTACAGATTTTATTGTAACAATCAAACTACAGGATGCATTTTTTAAAAAGTAAATTAGATCATGGGATATTTGATTTTTATTGAGTAAAATTTTGGGAGGACTCAACTCTTAGAGTTGAAACAGTGAAAATTATTTGATATATATCAAAATTGACTAAGCAATACTACCTGGATCCTGGGCTCCTATTCCTTCCACATTGTCAAGTAAGTATCTGGTCCAGGTTGCAAAGAACCCTTGTGTGACTAGTTTCTGACGGCCATGCTGATTAACAAGCTCATATTGAGTGACCCTCAAATTATTCCAATTTATCAATGTCAATTTGAAAAGGGGAACAGGTTTCAACTGATTGACTGGAGCAGTCATAACCCATTTCCAATTGACCGTTTGATTTAAATCCGTTAACTCAGTCAATTTTGATAAAGGTTTTCTGGCTTTTTGAGCCTTCTTGCTTGTGCAGATAATACCTGGCATGATGGAACCTACCGTGACAGCCACAGGGGAAACAATCAGTAAGTTTTTTATGTTTTACTTATATTTACTTTAGTTATAACTAGGAATGGGGACAAGGTTGATAAAGTGGTGGCGTTCACGCTAAGTTGGTTTTATGGGAGTTACCAATCACTGATAGGCCCTGTAAAGCAAATAAATAAGAAAAAAATTCAAATTAATATGAATAATTTTGAAAATATTGAAGCAAAAGCCAAGGAATATTTACCACCAGTGGGGTGATTGCTGTGGTTAAGGGAAGCATATGAAATAGGAGCAAATATCAATTTCAAAGAGATGACTGAAATTTGCAGTCATCAAAATAAACTTTGATGGATATATTTATGAAAGTATTCAAAGATTTCCCTTATCAAACATAAATGAATATGAAAAAATCTAATAAAAATATACTTTCAAATAGGACCAGAATATCTTAAAACTGAAATTTTCAACAAAGTGTTCAAAGCATGATCAAATAAAGTTGGGGACACAGGCCTTGTGAATATGTTTAAACCCTTATTTATTTTGTTTGCCAAGGCATGGGGGAGAATACAAGTCAGGCACTTTCTGGAACAATATTCAAATTCAGCCAAACATCCTAAATCAACAGATTAGTTCAAATATACAAGAAATTATGCATATTCTCTGAAAAATATACTTCACAAAGGATTCACGTAGAAGTATACCTAGAAATTCTACTACATTGCATATTAAAAACTAATGTTGAAAAGTTAGAGGATGTACCTATACAGCTTGATATATGCCAATTAGCACTAGAACGCCAGAAGACATCACAGGGGTATAGGAAAGTTGAGCACGTCCAGTACAACTCCTTTACAATGAAATTGCTGTATGGGTTTTATGTGCCTCCCAAAAAGAACATGTTAATCAATTTGCTTACCCAAATTCTTTTGATTAAGCGTTTGGCAACCGCTGGGGTGCAGGGAGCCACTCCTCTTGCAATTGTATCCAGGGTTGTCCACCACACAGAATAGTACATGGATTGAATTAGAGGTTCTAGCTGAAATTTTGATTTCAGGGTATAATTCCCCGGAATAATTGCATTCCATTTGCAATTTGCATCTTCCTAATAAATTATCTTCCCTTGCAAATTAACTTTTATATTTTTAATTTTTAATTTTAAATTAAAATTTTAATAGTTAAATTATAACAGTAAAATATCTAAATATATTATAAGACAGTAGTTATAGTAAGCAAACATGTGAAATAATAAAATATGATTTAAAAATGTGTTTATTAAGTTGCTTGTTGAGTACAGGTTCATATATTACATAGTTAAACAACAAGAACTGAATTTATCTGTATCAAGCGGCCTGCTCCACTTATGTGCTAAACAAGTGATTTTTTAAAACTCAAGTTAACTTTCCTTTTTAATACAATTTGATAAACATATTTGATATGCTTGACCCGTGTTATAAGTACTAATTAGTAAGAGATACATGAAAATCATTGGTTTTATGTTGTGTGGCTATAGTTGCACAGAAATAATAAGGATCAGATGATGACTTGCAAGCTCCAATTTGTGGCTTAAAAAAGCTAAAGTACCAACAAGGATTAACAATTATTTAAATAAAAAATTCTATTTATATCTTTTTTTAATTTATTCATTTGTTAGCGCAACAGTCAATACAATATTTAGTGCATTATAATAAAAATATATTTTTCATACCTAGTATAACTAATTTTACTAAACTTTTGTTTGTATTCTTATATGTTTATAATAAAATTCAATGTAACTTCATTACATATAAATAATAATTTTTGAGTCCTAATAAAAGCAAAATAAGTAAAAGTAAAAACAAATAAAATCCAGAGCGCCCATTTATCTGATTGGTTTGGAGTTGAGGGCTTTAGGGAGGAAGGATTCCAAGTGCTCATAGAAAGCCACCACCACATCAGGTGGCATTGCAAATTGGCTGATCTCAAGAATTCTGAAGAGATCCTTGGTGTCCTGAGAGAAGCCTTTCTTCACCTTATTCTTGATCCAACCAAACATCATCTCAATTGGATTCAGAAATGGAGAATAGGACAGAAGGAAGAGGAGTCTAATTCGACAATCAGTAAGCTGGTGGCTGGAGGTGTGACTGTTTTTGTCAAGATGGGGGAACTCAGACATAACCAGATCCACTTTATGGAGCCCAACATTATCCAATACAACAATTTTGGTTGTGCTGCTGTAATTGATCCAGATATACTCCTTTACGGCTTGGAAAAAATTGAGAAAAGTCCTGCTACTGTGGGAACCCTTGATCATTTGATATTGGTCCAACCTGCCAAGACCAAGAAGCGCTACCATGGAATAGGTCTGGGAACAGACAGCTGCACAATGTGCTACACCATCCCTGGACCCCTTTTCAACCCACCCATGTCTAGACCCAAGTGAGGAGGAAAACAAAACTTCATCAACGTAGAAGAACTGGTCATTCCCAGTCTCCTTTAGGGCCAGATATATCTTGGCATAAATGTATCAATCCTCAATGGTCTTGTTGCTGTTCCTATTATATGGCAAAACTCCCAGTACTTTCCAGGAGAAGCCCAAATCAACCATTGTTTTGTAGACAAGAGTTTTGGAAACAGAAAGCCCAAACTCTGTTGTGAGCATTGATTGGACAGAAAGAGTGTCCATATGGCAATCCTTGAATACCAACTGCTTGATTGCTTTAATACAAACAGGTTGTAGTAGTTTTGGCTGCGGCTTAACCTTGACAGATTTGGTAATTTTCCCAGTGTTGCTATGATTTTTGTTGATATTGCCAATATATCTGGCTGTGACACCAAATTGGGATGCAATATGTCATGGCCCATACCAGATTCTGGCTGGAATTCCACAGGGGAGGCAGGCTGGGCCTGGAAGGCCAAGTACACAATAGGCACAATTCTGACCAGATAGTTGAATGCAGTAGCTAGGGAACGCCAACTCCCAGTATGGGGTACAACCTGATCAGCCAGCCCTAATACTGTGATATAGACAAACCCCAACTTACTGAAGTCCTGGGCGGGAGGCACAGTTGGCAGGGGGGAAGTAGGAGGAATCTCCAGCATGGAGGGCAAAATGATCACTCTTGGTGATCAGGAGGGAGCAGATATGTGGGTGGCAAAGTGTAGTGGAGTTATGAATAAATGCAAACAGAATAGTTATATTTGTGCAAAAGTAGATAGTTCTTGCAAGAAAATAATGAATCCTGAGAATAAAATTGTTTAATTTGAAGATTTCAACAGTGCAGAGGGCTTCTCCTCCTCACTACTTATACTTACTGGTAGTTCTGTGGCCTTTTGCGCCACCAGAGAACTGATGGCATAAATTTCAGTTGAACTGACAATTTTCACCGGAATTTGTGTACTTGGGCCAAGGGATGGAAGCTCATTGGTTGCTATAACACAAATCTTTCTTGAACTGAAGCATGCCAATGTGCCACAGTTATTTAAAGATACCACAAGTAATCAATTTTCTGATTTCACAATCAAAAAATTGCGCTCCTGATGTACCATTTCCTGATAGGTGAGTGGCCTAAATTTGATAATAGGAATGAATCCAGGGATTTGAGGCTTGTGTGCCTCTCAAATCCTGGGCCATTTGCTAGTTGAAAGGGGGTTTTTTGCCCTGGAAGATACTTTGTGTGGGTTCCCAAGCTGTGGGTTTTTTACCTCTAGGGAGGCCAGCTGACTGTCCATGGCAATCTGGGCCCTGACACAATATCCTAAACTGCCATTCCCCTGTTTAAGCAGTTGAGGAGAGCTTCACGCTCATTATCTGTCAACCAAAGCAGGCCCTTGGAAGGTTCTGTGACATCCTGGCTGGCAGGCTCAACACAGGGGATAGGGACCTTCATTTAGAAAGTGGGATCACTCTTACTTGAGGTGGCACCGTCAATGGTGGAATAGGTAACAGGCGCAGATGGTTCTTCAGTTGTGACCAATGGCTCATAGGAGGTGTCAAAAACACAGGGGCAGGAAGTGGCAACTCTTGGATCAAGAGTGCAGAGCCAGATGACAACTGGGTACAGAGTGGAGGTGTAAGTAACCTCAGTGTTCCTGGTGACCCTGGTGTAGGATACTTTGGTAGAAGGCCTTGAGAGTGGCTTCTGCCTGGGATTCAAGCTGGTTGTTCTGGCTTGGGACGCGGGAAGTGGTTGACTGGCAATGACACCTTAGGAGGCCTGTGTGTTGGCATGACTCCCATTGAGTTAGGTTATGGGTCTGTTCTTGGACCCTCTGGAACGCCCTTGTGGACAGGCTGGTGCAGGAGCTGGTTCAGAATGCAATTTACAGTCCATAAAAATAATATATATATATATATTAGATTGAATATGTATTTATTTTAATTTTGGGGTTATTTTAGGGTAGTTGTTTTCTCTTGATTTGGCTTTGAATAGTAACAGGATTTCTATATTCATGATTTTAAGTGTATAATATTGTATCCTTTCCAGGTTTGAATAATTTTAAAGTTTAATCACTTTTTATTCTAAACATGGTTTTTGAGATTGAATTTTTTATTTGATTTTAGTTGTAGTGAGGCTTCTTGATTTGAGTTGGTATTTCCTAGTGTGCTTACTGTATATTAAATTTGTATTACAGTTCCTGCAATTAATATTTGAGTTTGCTAGTGACATTCAAAAGTGATTTGAAATTTAGTCCTTTGATTTGAAAATCCCGCAATTTTAAAAAACATAGTAAACTTAATGAAAATGGTTGATGGATTTGAACGCTTCAAAATTGATTCCAGTTAATTCATTTTGTTCATTGGAAATATGCAGTTTGACTTAAACTTTGCAAAGTGTCAATGAGTTCCTGGATTTTTAAAAAAACACCTAAATATACAAAAAAATCAATTTAATTAAAAAAAGGCCATCCTGCAAAAGTGATTTGAAATTTGGACCAAGGATTTGACAATCCCTCATTTTTACGTTCAGGTTATGAATTTACAGCATGCAAGTGTTATGAAATCTATTGTAATCAATAATATAAATTTTACCTGTTGTTGCAACATCTTTGATTACTCCCTCTCAGGGAATTAACGCCCTGAGCAGATCAATAATGGCGCACCAAATGGTGCACTGCCCAGCCAGTAAACCGCTGGCACCATTACCAGTCAAACCATCTATGACGTGGATCAATCAATCCAGATCCTAAATGGAACACAACTTGAGTAAGCCTTGTGACCCAAGAGGAAAATTACTCAGACAAGCCCCATGACCCCTATGACGTACATGGACGGCATGTGGTTTGACATGATACTATATATTTTGCCTATATTCATATTCAATAAAGTATCATTCTCTTCTTAAATCTTCCACTTTTTTCTGTTTATTATACTTCCCAGAAGTATAAAATTGACAGTGGTAGCACAGGTAGGTTATTCATACCTACACAACTATAAGGAAAATTTCCTCCTGTTGCAACTGAACCAATAAGGATTCAGTATTTGTAATGGGGAAGACAACAGTCCAATAGAAAAGGACAGAATAATAAGAATAGGGTATTGTTAATTGTAGTGTATTGTGATTAATATACTATATGGGGAAGGCCACAAGGGGGTGGCATAGTGGGAAGTTCCATGTAAGGTTTGGAGACAAGGAATAACTTGTGCGGGAATCAGTAAGTCAAATTGGTAGCGCTCCTAATTAGGATGAAGTACCCGCCATTTGATATTGCCATCAGATTAATCCACAATGTTAGATACGTCAAGGGCCAGCTCATTGAGCGCCCCCTGTGTATTGTAAGATACATTAGCAGGCAAGTCTGGAAGCTCAATTTCAACACCCCCCTTGCCCCCTGCTTGTTTTCAGACACCAAGACCAGAGTCTGCAGGAGGTCTGGGAAGGTCCGCACAAACAACTTTTGTGTGGTGATGGCGTGACAGGGGCGCAAGCAATCATGGTGAAGCTTCTTGGTGTTTCCTTGGGCGTCTTTGAGTTGGTAGGTGTGATTGTTGTAGACTGCAGCTATTTTGAAGGGCTCTAGGTGGTTGGGTTCCAACTTGGCAGAATTGTGATTGAGGGTGTAGACAGGGTCACCTACGGTGTATCTAGCTTCAAGGTGCTTTTTCCCTCCTGCAATCCACTTGTGTTTAATTTCCCAGGCTTTGGTACACCATTGGTCTAGGGATGGAGTTGTTACCAGAGGAGGCTTGTCAGGAACCTTGGACCATAGTTTTTCCTGTTCCACCCCTGTCAGACTGTCAGGTGTCCCAAAGGCCAGGGTACTGGGGCTGAACCCTGTGCCCCTGTTGATTCTTGCTTGCAGGATAAGTAGAGCGGTGGGCATGTGTTCAGTCTATGCGGTGTTAGGGTGCTCTTGTGAGAGCTTGGCAATCAATTGAACAAGCAAGCCATTTAGCTGTTCCGCGCGTCTATTGGCTTGAGGATGGTAGGGGGTTGTAACTATACATTGGAGCGCGTTCTTGGTGCAGTATGCCTTCATGACATGCCCAACAAGTTCAGGGCTGCCATCTGTGATGAGACTTTTGGGTTGCCCAAAGCAGGCCACAATTTCCTTGTCAATAAAGCGGGTAATGGTGGTGGCAGTGTGATTGATTGTTGCCAAGGCCACTGGCCAGCAAGTGAAGTAGTCAATGGCAGTGATAATGTACTTCTGCCCTAGTCTGTCTTTGGGGAGTGGCCCCACAATGTTGAGGGCTCACTGCTCGAAGGGTTCCATGGCCTTGATGGGCAGGACAGACTTGGGGGGGGGTGCAGGTTTAGATGTGTTTTTTTTGCACAAAACACACATTTCAAGGAGGCCCAAGATGTCTTGATGCATGCGCAGTCACCAAACCTTCTGTTTCATGATCTTGAAGAGGTTACACGCTCTGATGTGACCCAGGGTTTGATGGTAGTGTAATATTGTGTCCCCTTGTTGCGTGGTGGGAATTTAAGGCAAATTCTCCCCTGTCTCTGCCTGGCAGCAGAAGTTACCAGCATCAGTAGTGAACTGACTTTTGTTGTCCTTCAATTTGGAGATGGTGGCTAAGTTAAGGCCCTTATAGCAAGTTGCCTCAGGGCAGAGGTAGAGCATGGGCTAATCTGGGTCCAAGCCATTGTCCCCTGTGATGGATGCCACATAGAGTCGCAAAAGCGCATCAGCTGTGACAAGTTCCTTTCCAGGATTGTACTTGATGCACAACTGGTAAGGGGATAAACACTTGACCCATTCTGCTTGTTGGCGTGTCAAGTGGGATTGCGTGTTGAAGTACTGAAGTGACTTGTGGTCCGTCAGAACGCAGGGTGGGAAGGTAGCACCTTCCAGATAACAGCACCACTTCTCAACGCAGTACATAATTGCTGCCAACTCTTTATCATGAATGGGGTAGCGTTGTTCCAAGTCAGTAAGTTTCCTGGACTCATATGCCACGGGGAGAAAGACACCATTGTCAGTTTCTACCCTTAGCACGCCCCCTATGACCCTGTTGGAGACATCAGTCTCAAGTTTGTACTGTTGGTTTCAATTGGGGAACTGCATTACTGGTGCTGTTGTGAGCCTTTGCTTCAATGTCTCAAAGGCTTGATCTCTGACGGGGTTCCAATGAAAGCGCTGTTTGGTATTGAGGAGCTCAGTGAGAGGTGTGATTAGTTCCCTGCAATTGGGAATGAACTTGCGCACGTAGGCAACCATGCCTAGGAATGTCTGCACTTGGCTCACATTGATGGGGGGCATTCTGGTGATTGCCTTGATTTTGGCAGGGTTGGGCTTTATCCCTTGGGCAGAGATGGTGTGCCCAAGGAATAACAACTCCAACTTGAGGAACTTGCATTTGGAGGGTTTAGCTTTTAGCTGGTTTTCCCAAAGGGTGTTGAGGACAGCACAGAGGTGTTGGAGATGGGTGGTTTGATCTTGACTGAAGACAATAATGTTGTCAAGGTACACAACCACACATTTCCCAATCAGTCCTTGAATGCTTTGTTCATCAACATGGCAAAGGTGGAGGGAGTGTTGGTCATTCCAAAGTTCATGACACGGCACTCAAACAACCTGTAGCGTGTGCAGAAGGCAGTTTTTGCCTCATCCCCTGCTGCAATGTGGACCTGGTTGTACCCTGCAGTGAGATCAATCTTTCTAAAGACCTTTGCACCTGTGAGTGTATCAAACAGGTCATCAATCAGCGGCAGAGGGTACATATTCTTAATTGCACCTCATTTAGGGCGCGGTAGTCTGTGACCAGGAAATGGGACCCGTCTTTCTTAGCTATGAAGAAGACAGCTGCCCCGTATGGAGAGAGTAAGGGGCAAATTAAGCCCTTATCAAGAGCGTCCACAAGGTGCTGGCGGAGGGTTTCATCTTCCTTTGGTATGAGACGGTATAATGGTTGTGCTTTAGGTGACAACCCTTGAAGTTGTACAGCGTGCTGGATCTCCCAGGGAGGAGGTAGTTGTTCAAGTGTCTCACTGAATACATCCTTGTACTCCTCAAGGAGTGCAGTGAGTGCTGGTATTGGCGGAGAGGTCAAGGGAGGGACCACAGATGGGTCAGCACGGATAACTTTGACTGAGCATTGGTTAAAGTCTATTCCCCCCTTGAAATTTTACAATCCTGTCTCTGTTATTTTGACAAACACAGTGTCATGGAGTAACTTGCTTATTTCTACAGGATTAATCTGGAACCCCACCCCATTTCTGTTGAGGGTGATGACAGAGGTATCCCAGTCAATGTAAGGGCGGTTATGTGGGAGCCAGTCAAGGCCAGCAATTATGTTGTGGCTGAGTCCTGCCATTGTTGGCCCAGAGAGCTTAACCTGGATGTTCCCCATTATCACAGAGAAGGGTACCGTCTTGTGGGTGATGGCCACTCTGCGGGAGTCAGCTACTTGTACTGCCTTGATCCTGCTGGGCACTTGGTCTAATTGCTGAAAGTTGGCAAACGCCTGGTCCACCATAGTGTGGTTGACCCTGGTATCTACCAGTAATTTGTGGGTGTTCCCACAGAAACAGAAGGGATAGAACAAGTGTGTTACTTTATTTGAGGAGTGGCTTGCTTGTAATACAGGGTTGTCACTGTGGACTTGAAAGAGGTCCAGGGTTTCAACTTTATGAATGTTGTAATCATAGGGATTTTTTGCAAGCAGAGATTGAGAGGATGAGTCAGATGGGGTTGTAAGGCCTCTTGTCACTACAACCCTCAGGCTTTTCCCTGATCCTCAATCTGCGCTAGCTGAAGCTCCCCTTTGCGGGGACGTTTAGTCCCATTATCCTGCTGACATGGTTGGTGGCAGCCTACTTGATTGTGGCCGCTGCCAGGCGTGGTACATGGTTGGGATGGAGCGTCACTGGTACAACAGAAACCCATTGAGGCCTGGTTGTTAGCCTCCACAATGGCTTTGTAGCAGTCATCAATGGAGGTACAGCAACCTACGGGGACCCACTTGCAGATATGGGGTTTTAATCCATTGACAATGAGAGTGAGTAGCATTGCATTTCCTTTGGTCAAAGCTTTGGGGGTGGCAGCAAGAGCTTGTTGCCAGGCAGCAAGGTACTCAGGAACAGAATCAGTTTGTTTGATTGCTAGAAGAGAAGTTCCCACAACAATTGGGGAGAAGGTTTCACTGTAACAGGACTTGGTGGTGTCTCAGAATGCTGCCCAGGTAACGTCGAGTTTCTGGCTGGCCCAGTTGGTGAACCACACAGCGGCAGGCCCCGTGAGGCAACCAGACGCAGTGGCAACCCACATGGGCTCAGGAACCTGACAAATGCAAAGGCGGGGTTCAGTAAATTTGAGCCAACTGACAATGTTGGCCCCTTCAACGCCACCAACAAAGGATTCTAGCTGAAGGTTGAGCATGCATTGGGACAGGTCTGACTGGGGCAGGGTGACGCTGGCGTCACGCTGCCTGAGGCAGAGCCAATTGTACACGCTGGTGAGAACTAACTGGTCTTGATAGATGATGTACCCATCTGGGATGTCCCTCTTGGGGATTGACAGGAAGGTCTCTTGTTGGGGAGTAGCCATACAGCCCGTACTCTGTCCTTTCTTGGGGGGGATTTTGTTTTAGGTAGGCTGTCAACCTAACGCTGCTACCACTGTTGCAACTGAACCAATGAGGATTCAGTATTTGTAATTGGGGAAGACAACAGTCCAATAGAAAAGGACAGAATAATAAGAATAGGGTATCATTTATTGTAGAATATTGTGATTAATATACTATATGGGGAAGGCCACAAGGGGGTGGCATAGTGGGAAGTTCCATGTAAGGTTTGGAGACAAGGAATAACTTGTGCGGGAATCAGCAAATCAAATTGGTAGCGCTCCTAATTAGGATGAAGTACCCGCCATTTGATATTGCCATCAGATTAATCTATAACGTTAGATACGTCAAGGGCCAGCTCATCAAGCACCCCCTGTGTATTGTAAGATACATTAGCAGGCAAGTCTGGAAGCTTGGTTGCAACACTCCTAAGAAAAGGACCCAAGAAAATGGTACTCCCTAACAGCTGGAGAGACTACAAGGAAGTACCAGGCAATACCACAGGCTTTGTTATATACAATAATGTCCTTTACCCATTAAACAATACAACACTCTCAAAGCCCGCAGATTTTTACCCACAGTGCCAAACACAACAGCACCACAGCAGCCTGAGATACCCAATATTGTATTCCAGCGTCTACGTACAGCTGAAATTGATGCTTAGCGGGACTTCACTCGGAGAACATCTCCCTTTATATTAATAGTACTTAAAGTAAATTCAAGCAGGTGGAATACCCCCCAAAGACTCTGGGTCAGTGAAATTACCCTCTGCATTACAGGAACTGCATCAAATTTTGTAAGCAGATGGATAGTGAAACACCCCAATCAGAAAATACACTGGGAGCTATTCAAAAGTGCATTTCTCAAAAAGTTCTCCATGAAGGATTCCAATGTAGTAATCATAACACAACTTTGAACCTTCAAGATGATAGGAACAATCAAGGAATACATTGCTGCATACAAAGACCTACATGACCGCACACCCAACACCATCAACTTCAATGAACCTGGGCCATGCTTGGACTTCTACAATGGCCTTCCCATACACATTAAATGTCATTTTGATATGACCCGCTGCAAGAACCTTGAAGACATATTCTTGGAAGAGAAACACACAGCTCAGAAATTTGATAATCTACATGCAACCAACAAGTGCAAAGAGATCCCTTCAGCCAAGAAGGATCCTCAACCCAATAAACAGAGCAACTGAGCCAACAACACCCATCCTTAAAACAGGAACTATACTGCACAAGCCAATCAGGAAAGCACTGAGCATACCAACAAGGAGGAAAAAGCCCAGGGGAGTGCTTAGGCAAGCCGCCCTCCCCCACATTACAAGACTTGTATAGGGACCAGGACGTGGATTCAATCACCATGATCCAAGTACCCTCCAGCAAGCCTCTGCTGTTTGCTGCCCAAACTAGAAATAAACTACTCACTTATCCTTTCTGTTTTTGCAGATATCAGAGCACCACACTATTTGACACTGGAGCAGACCAATACCTAGTTGAAAAGAAATTTGCTGACCTCATGAAGCTCCCTACCACCCAAAGCAGTGTCAGGAAGGGCATTATGGCAGATAACAGTAGCACACCAGTCACTCAAGAGGCAAAACCTTTCTGCACCCAGATCAGAGACGTGCAAACCACGTCCAGTAGCCCAATCATACCAATCCCCAAGTATGACGTTATAATTGGCCTGGACCAGATGAGAAATACCAAACCTCCCATTGATTGGGATAGTGCTACCCTCACCATACAACAAGGAGAAGTACATAAGCATTTCTATTCAACTCACCTTGATATGCTTATGAGGAACCATGCATTTTTAAAAATTATGGAAACAGAAGAGGGAACTGACCCTAGCAAAATCAACTGAAATACCTGCACATACAAGGTTATCCATTTAAAAATACGGAGACTCAGCATGAAAAGGACCCCATATGAGACCAGCTAGTTAACAAATTCCCCGCTGTCTTCCAAGAAACGTTATCAGGACTACCTCCTGACCGCAACATACAGCAGAAAATTGACCTCAAAGGGAGTGTACCCAAAACATGACCTATCTACTGCCTCACACCACAAGAAGACAACACCCTAAAGGCTTACCTTGACAAAGCACTTAAAAAAGGCCTCATACAACCATCAAAGTCACATTTTGGGGCTGCTGTCTTCTTTGTGGCAAAGAAAGATGAAGGACTCTGCCTGTTCACCAACTAAAGAGCTCTCAACAAGGTCACAATTATGAACAGGTATCCCCTGCACCTAATTGCCAATCTTTTTGACGCCCTGGGGGTCGCAAATCTTCACAAAGATTATTTGACAGCAGGTTACCACCAAATTTGCGTGAAACATGAAGACAATCCAAATACCACATTTAGAGCTAAATATGGATCTATTGAATGTGTTGTTCTCAACTTTGGAATGACAAACACTCCCAGTACCTTTGTGACCTTCATGAACAAAGTTTTTAAGGAACACATTGGAAAACATCTACCTGGACAACATCACCTTTTACAGTCCCAACCTGGAACAACACTAGAAAGATGTCTACCTGGTCCTCTGTACCCTTGAAGAGAACCAATTGGTTGCAAAACCGTCAAAGTGTATGTTCTTGTCAATAGAAATCCCATTTGTTGATCATATTATCAGCAAGGATGGAATCAAACCATACCCAGACAAGATACACACCATAACCAAGATGCCAGCTCCAAGAAACAAGAGCAAACTCTGCTCCTTCCTTGGAATGGTAGCCTATGTAAGAAGGTTCATACCTGATTGGGGTGCCTTAACAGCCCCTCTATCTGCCATCACAGGCAAAACAACCAAGTTTTTCTGGACGCTGCTACGTGATCAACACTTCTGCCATCTGAAAGAACACATGGTCACTGACCCTATCCTCCAATACCCAAATTGTGAGGGAATCTATGAGTTAGAAACCAATGCTTCTTATTATAACATAGGAGGAGTACTCTGTATTTAAACAACAGACAAAGACTTCCTTCCTGTGGCATATGAATCTAGAAGTTATCTGATGGCAAACAAATATATCCCATACACAACAAGGAACTGATAGCCTTCATGCACTGCCTCATGAAGTGGCAATGCTATTTGGAAGGAGACCAAATGTTTAAGGTACTCACCAATCACAAGTCACTTGTATTCTCCAAAACACAGCAACACTTGTCAAGGAGACAAGCCAAATGGATGAGTCTCATACAGAGATACCCCATGCAGATCAAATATAAGCCAGGCAAGGAAATGTTTACTGCAGATGCCCTGTCAAGGCTCTACAGCAAACATATCCTCTTCACTGATGGCAACCCCAACTGGCCCATGTTAATCATGGGGAATCTCCAGTAAGGGTTCCCACCTGGCGCACCAATAGACATCCAAGATAAAGTCTTTAAGAACAAACACCTGTTCAAAAAATTATATGGCACGTTACACCAAATACTTCCAAATGGTGACACTGTACCCTACGTCCTGTCAAACAAAAGATTGACACAATCCTCCAATATCACAGACCTTGAACACACCTGCAGTAGAAACTTGCATGAATACCTCAAGACACAATACTGGTGGCCCAACATGCTAGATAATATCAGAGAGGGTACTGGAACAATGCAAAGTCTGTGAGAAGTATACCCGCACCAAAGCAGCACCCAAGTCAGTGGTACCCGTATTCATCACACAACCCTTCAAGATATGGTCACTGGATATTTTGGTCCCAATGCCAGGAAAAAAAGGGCAAAAAAGTACATCATCACAGCTATTGACTATGCAACCAGATGGCTGGTGGCACAAGCCACCAAATAATACAAAGGCAATGATGTGAGACAATTCATTAGAAAAGAAATCAGATCCAAGTTCAGGAAACCTGACCTCCTGTTCACAGATGGAGGCACCAAACTTAAGGCCATTGACACCAAAATTTACCTTGCCAAAAATGGGATAAAACACATCACAGCCAGCCCATATTAACCTCAGGCAAATGGACAAGTATAACAACTAAACAGTGTGCTTTTAGAAGCCCTCAGTAAGTTATCTGCTAATAATCCAAAGGCCTGGGTTGACATGCTCCCAACAGCACTCATGGTCTGTTTAACACATGTTAACTGCAATAAGGGCAAAAGCCCTTACAAACTTGTCTATGGATAAAAGCCCACTCTTGTTAGTACAGCCAAAGGACCACAATTACTTCTTCCTAAAAAAGTGCCAGACAACAATGACCCCAACATATTATGAGCTAGAAAAGACCAAAGGAGATGGAACACCAAAGGGGCAAAAGAGAAGCAATCTCATTGCAACAAGAGAGATTCCAAGTTTGGGACAAAATCTGGGTTGTCAATCATGACCAACACAAATTGGATTCAGGATTGTGTGGACCAGGCATTGTCATGAAAGTTGAACCCAATAACACCTACCTCATCAAAGGAATTGGAGCTTGGACTGAACTAAAATGCATGCACCACAACCACCTCCGCCTGTGCAAAGCAAGAACAGCCCAACAAAACTTCAGATTCCCTGTTCCCAACGCCAAACTGGATCAATACCAAGCACATATCCCCAACACTCTCAAGAAAATCCCTAAGGCTCTGCCTTCCAGTACCCCAGGGGGATATGTCACAACATCTTTGATTAATCCCTCTTGGGGAATTAACACTCTTATAAGATCACCAAATGGCGCACCAAATGGTTCATTGCCCAGCCAGTAAACCAGTGGCACCATTACCAGTCAAATTATCTATGACAGGGATCAACCAATCCAGATCTTAAATGGAACATAACTTTAATAAACCTTGTGACCCAAGAGAAACATTACTCAGACAAGCCATTGACCCCCATGACGTACATGGACAGCATGAGGCTTGTCATGATACTATATAATTGCCTATATTCATATTCAATAAATTAACATTCTCTTATTAAATATTCCCCCTTTTCTGTTTATTATTATTTCCAGAAGTATAAACTCAACACCGTCCTAAAATAGAATAGGGTGATTATTGAGAATGCCTATAATTCCTAAAAGAATTAGCACAAATTTACTCTAGATCCTTTGAATTCCTGTTTGAGGTGCCCATAATTTTATGTATTTCAATTTCATCACTTTTTATTTGAAATTTGGTTCTTGGATTTGACAATCCCGCAATTTCATATTTGTTCATTTTTCCATATTGTCTATGATTTGTTAGACTTATAGGAAATACCAAGTCATACATTGGAATCTCACATTTCTACTTTATTATCCTGAATTTGCTTGCTGTGTTTTGTTTTTGTTAGTTGAGTTATCTGCTCAGGGGATTCAAAATTTGCCCATTTAAATAAATCAAAAAAGTCAATTAAATGATTGATTTTATTAAATAGTTTATTTTTCAGGTAGCTGAGTTGCCTGCAAATATGATTTAAAATTTGAAATTTGGACCAAGGATTTGGCAATCCCACATTTTTACATTTAGGTTCTGAATTTACAGTATTCAGTGAAAAATGACGAGGATAATATAAAAAAATTGTCACCTTCTTGAGAAGCACTAAACCAAATTGGGTGGAGGGACTCTTTAATTTTGCGCCTTTGGGTGTATAACAGAAGACAGCAGCCAAAACTAAAATGAGGAAGAGCATTTTTAAAGAGAAATAAGAAGTCAAAGATGAGGAGGCAGAATATATTTCAGGACAAGGGACTGCAAGAGAGTTGGGCGCAAACTGAAATAGAGTGGCAGACACATTGCCCACAACAGGGGCCAGTAGGCCAAGAAATCTAACATGGGGTTATAACTTCCTTTTTTCCAGTATATCAGGGATAATAAGCTACCTAGAAACAAGTTTATAGAGTGGGATGGGGGAAGTCTTAAGGTGATTCAGGATGGGGGTGAGGAAGATTTTGTGGTATCTGATTGGCTGGCAAGAATATTTTCAGCAGTTGGAGGGCCTGAATTAAAATTTGAGTTGGTGCTGTTATAATTAAAAATGGCAACCAGACGGCAAGAGTTACCATCCTCAAATAACATATAACACATGATTTTCTTGTTATAGTTATTTGGGGAAAATAAGGCAAGTCCAGATTCTCTAGGGCTATTTGAGCAACTCCAGCTTTGACCCATTTTTTTATCAATTACAGCATTCAAGTTTTCTATTTTTATCAGGGGCTTGGCAGCAGTTCTTTGTTGGTTTTGGGTTCTATGGGGATGTACTACTACTTTAATTTGGTTTTCTATTGTAACAAAAGCCCAAGCTTTGCTTGGAAGTCAGAATCCTATACATGGGTATATTGACCAATCAGGATAGTGCCTAATGAATTTGTAATAAAATACTCTAAAAAAACCTTTCAAGGAAAACATGGTTTTTATTTTCTTGTATAATAAAACAAGGTAACTTTTTTCTTTTGTTTCTTTCAATATTTGATCTGGGTATTCCTGCATTTTAGTACAGTTTCATCCAGCCTAGAAGCCTAAATTATTCATCCAACCAACAGCCCACTGTTTTCTGTCTGTGTGATAATTCATTTGTTCATGTTTATTTCAGTGAATAATCACCAAACCCTGCCTACAATTATTTTACATTGAAGATATTATTTACCTTGATCCTTTGGCCCAAACCCTCACACCCTACAAAGTTAACAAAAATGGTGTCTGGTACAATATACAACTAAATTGGTTTAAATACTGGTAGAATTATTTACCAGCATACCTAGAGCCAATAGAGCCTCCCCTTAATTTCAAGCCCACTCAAACTCTCCCAGTTAATGAACCGTCCAAGGCACTGTGACTATACTACAGTCACATTGGGATGTGGGTTCACAAAGAGGTTGAATTGTGATGAATTTCATGGGTTGAAATTCAAAACAATAGTATTGGCCTTAGAGAGATTTTTCAGTGTTGTAATGGATTACTCAGCAATCAATTAGTCTGTACTAAATGAGGGCTGAAACAAATAATCTGAACAATTAATATTATGAGACTAGGTGTCTCAAACACAATTTATTAACTAGGAAGGTTAATTAATATATGCTTGGAATATAGTTAATGAGGATTTAATTATATTTTTTAATTGCCTTGATTGTTTCAAGAAGTTTGGTTAAGTTTAACCAAAAGTAAACCCCCAAATTGTGGGTTAAAAGTACTGTTTTGGCAAATTTATTAGGTAAGAAGCGCCGCCTTGCGCCGCCTAATTGATTTGTAAAGTGCTGAGGCGCCGCCCAGTGAATGTTTCAGGCGCTGGGGCGCGCCTGGTTTGAGTTTTAAGTGTTTTAATGGGCTTTTAATGCAAAAAAACAGTTAATGCAAAAATGACTAAATGTAGACAATGGTGACTATGCATTTAGGATTGATCATCTGGTTCCCAGTTGAAACAAGGATAGCTAAGATCAGGAATATGTATATTCCACAGGGGTTTGGCACTGGAAGTCTGGAATGCTTCAAGCTAAAACAATAAATTTCCACAGAAGGAATCAGCTGATTATGGAATGTATTAGGGCACATTCTTATAGGTTAAGAGTGTGAAGATCTTTTTGGTAAAGATCTAGATTGGATAATGCTGTTATTTCATAAACCATATGATACAAATCCAGGTGTGATTCCGGAACTGGAGGGGTTTTCAGCCAAATATACCCCAATTGGTATATAATGGAAACATGATAATAATTAATAAATATTCTTATTTGTGACAATGGTTGCTTTCCCCTCAATAATTTTATGTTTTTGGCTTTTGGCTTTTAACTGAAATAAGACTAAAATGGAATGAAAAAGATGGTCTGCAGCTAAGTCTATGGGAAGTGAAAAACGTGGAAGTGATCACCAGATGGCGTTGAGTTTAACGCCAAGATTGCTTGCCTGGAATCCAAGCTCATCAAAGCTTACATAAAAGATTCCCTGTCAAACCGTAAAAGAGTCAGATCAGGATAATGAAGAAGCAAGCATGAATTTCCTGGATCCTCTACAGGCACCCAACAATCAATTGCTGGGAATAGCATATATTACTCTTACTAGGTTAATGGATTCTATGGTGCCAACTTCTGGTTCATGGTCAATAATAGTATGCTCCCTTTTCTTATTGTTCAAGTTAATCAGAATCTATAGTGTGCCCTTTCAATCAACCTTAAATCCCACACAGATCCTGGAACCAATGAGTCAGTCTTCACAAACTGGTACCCTGACACATTTGACACTATAGTCAAGTGCAAGCTTTGCTTTTTATACTGTTGTCTTATGGAGTTTAATACATTTTAATTTACTGTGAACATTTTCCTGAAAGATTTACTTTATAAAAATACTTAATACACATAGAGCACCATAAGTTAACCCCAAATAGCCCAAAAACTATTTTAAACATGCCTCAACTACTAATAATAAGGAGATACAAGTAATTATTTTACATTTTACTTTTTACATTGGACTTCTTACTATAAATTTTTTTATAATTACTATTGAATTAATTTTTAATTATTTAATAATTAAATTAATACAGTTAAGTATAAAATAATAAAATATCTTGAATATGTTTATTTCATAAAACTCATATAAGCACAGCTGAAAATATCATTTAATTTACAGATAAATTAGTAGAGCATACAGTATTTCATATATTTACACCTTAAATATATACCTGAAACTTACTATATTTATCTAAAAATATTAGTACTATCTAAATAAATTAAAAAATTTAAAAAATTTAAAAGAAAAAATATAAAGGCAAACCAAAGCAAGTTTTATTAAATCAACTAAAGCCACTAGCAAGGGCAGTGTCCACATCTTCTAAGTACTTTTTGATCATGGTCACCTTATAGTTCTTATTGACCACCTTTTGAAAAGCCTTATTATTTTCTTGCTCCTTGTTCTTTCTCTTCTTGGTGACCACCTGGTTAACCAGGTTCCAGAACTTGAAGAAAGTTTTTATTTCTCCTCCTGCAGCTTATGGAATAATTTATTGAATTTGAACTTGGCACCAAGCTTGGACTTCAGATGCTTGTACCATACCTTGAGGCTTGAGTAAGTATTCATTTTGTTTTTGAGGCAGGTATTTTGAAAATTCTAAAAGAAAATGGCCCCACTCTTTCCTCTCCTGACAGCTACCTTCTTTCCAACCAATTGGTGCTCAAAGTATTCATGATAGCTTTCAAAGATGATAGAATAATTATTCTAGTAAGCATACTGGATGGCCTCAAAGCCAAGCCTAGTGTGCTCAGGATTTACAAAAGCCAAGGCAGCAAGCTGATTCATAGCAAAGCAGCACTTTCCCTTATCATATTTAATTACTTATTAAAGAACTCTTTATCACTCTTAGGGCTTTTGAGGAGGACATGCCTAAAATGAAAGAAGCAGTCCTGTACTTCCTTATTAAAGGTTTTCTCAAAGGCTCTGAACTGAGCGTTTATAAAGTCCATGATTATAATCTTTCCCCCCAGGGAGCGCACATGAGCAAGCTGTTAAGAAGCTGGGCAGCCTTGTCCTTTTTGAAATAGAAAGAATTTGCATGGGTGACATGGTAAGGAGGGGAAAGCTTGTTAACAGGAGATAGCTTAGAGCATCTTTTGAAAATTTGAAGGCTCTGGCATAGACTTCAGTATTAGCACCAGTAAGAAGGAAGAAAACAAGGGAGATTACCTGGGTATAGAACTGCCTGTGAAGAAATCAAAGCTTCTTAAAGATGATAGGGCATTTTAAAAAATACTTTCACACAGCCAATTCCTTGTAGTGTTGAGCTGCTTCATAATTGCCTTTGTGGTTTAGGCTATGATCCTATCCTCCAATCCTTACTAACTATCATAGAGCAGGAACATCTTGGCATAATTTGTCTTCTTGAAGGAATTGAAGAGGCCCTGCTCTTTGATGTTGGTGGTGCTCTTGGTCAAGGGGTTTGAGAGCAACCACCAGAAGTGACTCATTCAACAGGTTGAATTACTGTATGTTGAAAGTCAGAATTAACAACACTCTAATGTTGACCACAGTGAAAAGTCAGAATCAAGTTTTTGCCAATGCAGAATGATAAATGTTATCACTTTTTTAGTAAACAAGAACCTGTTTTATGACCATTTTACTTAAAAAAGTCAAGCTTTAAAATAATTTTTAGGATAATGTGACAGCATAAAATTCAAAAAATATGATACATACAACTGCAACCAGATAAAGACACACTTTTATTTTATTTTACTATGAAATAAGCTATCTTTACTATAAAATTATTTTTAGCCATAAAAAATAAAAAACTTATAGACAATAAATACCACATAAAAATCCACATACTATATGAAATTATTATGATTTTAAACACCAGAATATTTTTGATATCAAAACTAAACAATACATATACTTTAGCAGTGAAATATCATCATAGGGCATATAATACAGCCTAAGGCATCAAGCTGTTACTGTAAATTCAGAACCTGAGCAAACTATGCAGTGTCAAATCCTTGGTCCAAATTCCAAATCACTTTTGCGGGATAGCCTTTTTTAATTAAATTGAATTATTTGGATTTTTATTTGGATTTTTAAAAATTCAGGAACTCATAGACACTTTGCAAAGTTCAAGTTAAACTGCATATTTTCAATGGACAAAATGAATTAACTGGAATCAATTTTGAAGCATTCAAATCCATCAACCATTTTCATTAAGTTCACTATGTTTTTTGAAATTACAGGATTGTCAAATCCAAGAACCAAATTTCAAATCACTTTTGAATGCCACTAGTAAACTCAGATATTAATTGCAGGAACTGAAATCCAAATTTAATGTACAGTAGGAAACTAGGAAAAATCAACCCAAATCAAGAAGCTCCACTCTGGATAAAATCAAATGAAAAATCCAATCTCAACAACCATGTTTAGATATGAAATTAAGTGAAATTTAAAATTGTCTAAACTGGAAATAATGCAATATTCTGCACTCAAAATCACTAATGTAGCAACCAAAAAACCATATAATGATATATGAGCTACCCTCCTGATGACGCAGAAATTTTTTAAAATCTTTTGGCCCCCAGCGTAGCCAGGGGTCATAAAACTTAGAAAAAAACAAGGAAGGAAGGAGAGATGGGAAAGATAAATCATCAGTTTACTAAACTATGTATTCATGTATTGCTATTAATGATACTTGATTACAGTAGATTTTAAAAAACCCTAATAATAAAATAGAAATATATATTACAATCTATCTTATCAAATTGTCTTTTCCTTGATGTGTTGATAGTTTGTTTGCTGTTGATAATATGCGTGTGTCTAATTGGATAGCTTCACCTCCAGTTGCCTTGGCAATAGGAAATCAAGTTGCCCCCACAACCACAGCTGGCCTCAAGGAGGTAACTTGATTTCCTATTGCCAAGGCAACTGGAGGTGAAGCTATCCAATTAGACACATGCACATTATCAACAGCAAACAAACTATCAACACATCAAGGAAAAGACAATGTGATAAGATAGATTGCAATATATAATTCTATTTTATTATTAGGGTTTTTTAAAATCTACTGTAATCAAGCATCTAAATTTTAGCTGCCCTAAAATGGAATAGGGTGATTTTTGAGAATGCCTATGATTTCTAAAAGAATTAGCACAAATCTACTCTAGATCCTTAGCATCCTTTTTGAGACACCCATAAATTATATTTATTTCAATTTCACCTCATTTTTGATTTGAAACTTGGTTCTTAGATTTGACAATCCCGCAATTTCATATTTGTTAAGTTTTATATGATGTCTATGGTTTGTTTGAAATACAGGAAATCTCAAATTGTACATTAGAATCCTGCATCTCTGATTCATGTATCCTGAATTTGTTTTCTGAGTTTTTTCTTTTGTTAGTTGAGTTATCTGCTCAAGGGATTCAAAATTTGCCAATTTAAATAAACCAAAAAATTAAGTTAAATGGTTTTTTATTAAATATTTTAATTTTCACTCAGCTGAGTTTTCCGCAAAAGTGACTCAAAATTTGGACCAAGGATTTGACAATCCTACACTTTTACATTCAGGTTCTGAATTTACATTAATGAAAAATCTTTATAAAGTCCTTATAATTTATTTAGACCACCTATTTATAAGAAAACTTTGTCCAGAAAAAATTAGAAACATATACAAAATAAAAAATGCCCATTAAAGTTAATCAAAAACTTGTCTTCAATCACCTGATTGCTATTAAGAGCTGTGGCAATCTTCTTGATGTATTCCCCAATCTCTGATGGCTTACTTTTGGCCTTGAAAACGTCCTTAATCTTCTCTTGATATTGTTTCTCTTTAGTAGTTCTCTTCTTCTTGGATGGGCGGTTCTCAATATCTCTGATGGATGCAGCAGTCTTCCCCTGTTGGACTTTGAGGTGATTGTATAAGGCTATGTTGTATCCAGGCTTGATGCTACTGGAGAGCTTAACATGCTTATATCAGCCCTCCAAGGGGGTGTGGCTTCCTTCCCATCCTTTATAACTGACTGATAGCAGTCCCAGTTGGTTTTGGATCTGGGCTTGACAAGCTTATACCCAGTCCACTGTAGATTTTTATATTCAATAAACAGGTAGAAGGAATTATGATGCCTTTTTGTATATCTATCCTGGCATACAAGGTCAAAGGCTTCCCCTATATGATTGTGCTTCATGACAGCTAGTGCTACAAATTCCTGAATTGAGAACTTTCATCTTCCTGAAACATCTAGACAGTGGAGCCTTCTGGGATCAGATCAATCCTTTAGCTTTCTACTAACTGCCCTTTTATAACGCAAAAGCACCCTTGGACCTCTCTATCAAAGTTATTTATGGAAGTGGCATATTGGAATATTTCATGGTCCATGATTATAGTTGGCAGGTCAAAAGCTCTGCCATGAGCTTGTTGTTCTGCATCAAGGGATGGCTTTATCATTTCCTTTATTATCTGGATTGGCTCTAGCAGTATGGATAAATGGACTCTTTTTATTGCTGGGCATGCCTTGATGCCCTCCTGAAGGATCTTAAAGGCTCTTGTGTAGATCTCTTCTGTTGCTACAGGAAGAAGAAATTAGGCAAATGAGAGAACCTTGCCTTCAATGGGAATGTAAAACCCATAGTTGTTAAAAAGGTCAGGGGCATACAACAAAAGTACTGCCACATAACCAGGTATCTGAATATCTTAACTGCTCCAGTTTTTGTTGTGTAGTATAGCATATAATTCTTGCCTCTGCTGTAGGCCCATCATCATGTAAAAAAATACCTCATCACCATTGAACACCATCAGCTCTTCTGTCAAGACTAACTCTCCTTGGACCATGGCAGATTTCTTATGGGGGAATAAATCACAACATTTGTCACATATGTACTTCACTAACTGTTCAGGTCAGGGATGAGCTTCAGGTTCTCATTGCTTAGGTGTGTGGTGGCCTTAACTGCCAGATCAGAATCCTTGACGTCTTTGGAGACTGGAATCATTTGGTAGAGGTACCACTTTAGAAGCTTTTAAATAAGAGTGATTAGAGCATTGTAAAGTAGTTTTAAAACCTGTTGAGATAAACAGAAAATCTCAGTCTAAAAACCAATACAACTCAGCCTAAAAACAAAATCAAAGTAGATCCAAATATATTGTAATTTGATATAACCTCCTCAATTCTTTATTTCATCTTTAGATTGAGCTGTATTTTTTTAGGCTGAGATTTTTTTGCTTATCTCAGCAGGTTTGAAGAAAACTGTATGTGTTTTCTCCTTTTTCACTGGTCAATCTATCCCAACTTTTTGTGGTGATCCTGGCAGTCCAGCTTCTACCCCCAAATGCACAATGCTTGCTTCTTCCAGCTCTTCCCTGATGTTACAGGGAAACCCTAGCCATTGCTGACTATGTTTACAACTTGTTTGATAGACATAGAAGTGAAAGAACAATGAAATTTTTTTGGGTATTAAAGACTCCTTTGAAATTGTCAATGTTGCACATATTGGGAGGATACAATGACCTGATTTGGTGCTTGATGATAGTCAAAAATTAATCAGCAGGTTTTTCCTTATTGCCGCTGAGGAGGGGGATGGGAGTGAAGGTTCATTGGGTGGCAGATAAAACCTATCTGGAGTTGAATCTTTTCCTTCTTATAATAGGATGGCTTGATTCCTTAGAGCTTGGTTCATCAGGGCTTGGCTGTCATGGTAGGTCCCATAATTCCTGGAATTACTTGCCTTAGCTACAAAGTTTGAAAGTCAGGCAAACCATTAGCCAGGTTAACCAATTTGCCAAATTTAAATCAAACTGTTGATTGAAAATGGGTTACTGCTGCTCCAGTTTGCTGGCTAGATTCAATTTCCCCTTACCAGTTAAAACTGATAAATAGGCGTAAT
Source organism: Entomophthora muscae (assembly GCA_014839935.2). NCBI lineage: Eukaryota > Fungi > Entomophthoromycota > Entomophthoromycetes > Entomophthorales > Entomophthoraceae > Entomophthora > Entomophthora muscae. The sequence continues at coordinate 135,534 of QTSX02002969.1, forward strand.
CTGAGAGTCACTTGATGCAACCTCATTTATCAGAACAGCCATCAGAAATTAGTCACTCAAAGATTTTTTGCATACTGGACAAGGTACTCTTTAGATGATGCAGAAGGAATAGGAGCCATGGATCCAGGTGGTATTGCTTTGTTGAAATTTGGTGCATATTTTAAAATTTCACTGTTCAACTCTTAAGAGTTGAGTTCTCCCCAAATTACTCAACAAACCAAATTATCTCCTGGTCTAACATTATCTTACAATGAATCCTGTAGTTAGCCTCCTCTGCTACATTCTGTATAATTTGATCCCAAGTTGGATTATGACTGGAAGATGGGGTCCTGCCGTTAATACTTTGTTGTCAATGCCTCCCAATGTTACTCCAATGCCTCAGAATCTTGGGGTATTTCCTGCAGAATCCAAACCAGTGACAGTTTTCTTCTCATTGTCCTAAATTTTATGCTGAAGACACTCTGATTCTCTTGCAGGCTATTTATCTTGGGCTTTTCTGGTTAGGGTTAATCATTTTTGCTGAACCATAGTGTATCCTTTGGAAATTTCACAAGACAGTATCTGAAGCTTTGTTGGTGGTTAATCATCAATTCTATGTGGATTTGGGTGGTGATTCCCCACCACATGGAGACTGCGTCTTACTATCTGCCAATTTATGTCACATTGGCTGGGGTTCTGGACCATTGGGTATCTTTTCCTTCCTTGCTTGTTTAGTGGGACCACATCTCTGTCTGATTCATAACAGCTTGGAGAAGAGGAGGATTCAATGAAAAACTCTTCACTTGCAGGGTATATGGTTGTGTCCTTTGTCTTTTGTTACTTTGAGGGAGCTATGGCTGTTTTTTTGTTGGGATGAGGACCTTGTGCCTTTCCAGAGGCTTTGGGCACTTTATTGGGTGACTTGGGATTTTTTAGAGGACTCTTGGAAGATCTTTCCTACAATAACTTGAGTAATGTTCTTAAAGTAAGAATAATCATGTGAAACATGAATGAAATTAAATAACAATAGCTTTTTTTAACTTTTATTATCAAGTAAATAGTTTATAGAAGTATGGAAAGTAATTTTGGAGCTATTTTATTAGTAAATACTGTAAATCCAGAACCTGAACGTAAAAATGCAGGATTGTCAAATCCTTGGTCCAAATTTCAAATCACTTTTGCGGGCAACTCAGCTGAGTGAAAAATAAAATATTTAATAAAATCAACCATTTATTTTGATTTTTTTTTGGTTTATTTAAATTGGCAAATTTTGAATCTCTTGAGCAGATAACTCAACTAACAAAAGACAAAACTCAGCAAACAAATGCGGGATACATGAATCAGGAATGCGGGATTCTAATGTACAATTTGTGATTTTCTGTATTTTAAACAAATCATAGACATCATGTGAAAATTAACAAATCTGAAATTGCGGGATTGTCAAATCCAAGAACCAAGTTTCAAATCAAAATTGCAATGAATTTGAAATAAATATAATTTATGGGTGTCTCAAAAAGGATGATAAAGGATCTAGAGTGGATTTGTGCTGATTCTTTTAGGAAGCACAGACATTCTCAAAATTCACCCTATTCCATTTTAGGACGGCCAAAATTTAGAGAGTAAGATTCACAAAATTGACATATTCAACAATAAAATTGACTAAAATATACATTCCTCTTCTTGAGTTTAAAATTTTAATAAATTTTTATCATGTCTTCTTCCAACACCAACCAAGTCAACAATCTGTTCCCTGGCCTTGACAAAATCATGCAGGGCTATGCTGGGTCTCTTAACGGTGAAGCCTCTGTCTATGGCCACTCCCAACCCGCAGGCCCCTCTGCAAGCACTACCCAGGAGTGTGATCTTTCTCCTGCGTCCTCAAGCATGGCCCTGTTTGCCCATCATGCACAGGCAGCTGATAACCAAAATCCCTTATCAGTGATGGCATCTGGAACCAGCCATTTGAGCCATGGGGTCACTCAGAGAGCCCAGAACCCCAAAACAGCCAATCAGATGGCATCAACCAGTTCCTGAGATGGACACGTCCCTCCCCCAGCCAATCAGCCTGCAAGACGCAGAAGAAAATTGATCACTCTGGACATTGTTCTTAAAATGGTTGAAAAGCAAGGGAAGCTTATGTCCCTTGGGGAAATTGCGGCCGCAATGGGGTTTGCAAAGTCCACTGTGGCTGCAACCCTGCAAGCCCACGCCAACTGTGGCCCCCGCCAAGAAGACCCCAACTGGTGCTCGTACCTCAACCAAAGGTGAAAAAGCCCACCCTCTCATGATGGCCATTATGGAACGTGACCCGCGGATGCCCCTGGTCCAGGTACGTCTCCAGTTGGGACTCCACAGCATCTTCACCAACAAAAGAATAGTGAATTCATGGATGCATGGAGTTGTGGTTGCTACTAGAATCTTGTTCAATCAAGTTCTCAGTGGCCCCATTTTGGTGGATACTGACCCCTACAATTCAACAATTATTAATTTTATCAAAGGAAGGGCAATGAGGGCCCGTAATGACATAATATTCCTGTCATATGCTAAGATCTTGGCCAGTATCCAAGACTTTGGAGAGAAGCGCATCCAATCTGACGTGTACAAGCGCAGCCCAATCTTGTATCGGTTTGTTGGTGTTTTATTGGTAGTTTCCCCATTGGGCGTCAATTATTACTCAGCAATATCAAACACCGCAGATGGGTATGCCTACCAGACAAAGCTCAAGGACATGCTGGAGGAGTGGGCTGCCCAAAACGCCATGCACACAGTTGTACTGAGTGCGGAGATGGAGCAGCAGAAATGGGCTACCCAAGAAATCAGGGCTGCGGGGCATACCTGCTGGTCCTACCCCATCAACTACGCCAACATGCATCTTGTAGATGTATGCCTCTACAATTTTAGTTCTGCTCTCAGGCGCTTAAAGCCTGCCACCTACAATGAACTATGCACCCAAATTGATTTGGGCTATGAGCTTTTCCCTTCCGTGTCCGTCCAGGACTTATTTGATCTCATCATCTTTTATGCAAGTGATAGTGATAAGTCCAGAAAGGACCCCCGCCTCCCTCCACGCCACTCCATCCGTTTTGTCAAGCCCACATATGTGACAGAAGAAGAATTTGAGCAATTGAAGCAAACTGCTCTTGCTGCCCCTCCCCAGTCAGCAGACCCTGCCTCCCCAACCCCCCATCAAGATCAAGCCACCTGCCTTCCAACCCTGACTCCCAAGCAACCACCTATTCCCTCCCCAACATCTCTGATGCCGTCCCTTTCATAGGCGCAGATGAAGGCAATGTTCATTCTGCCCATTCCCTCCCCTTCCTGTCCTTTGATTAGTAAATAAATCTTTTCTTGGTGACTACTATTAAAATTGATTTTTTCTTTCAGTTCATAATTAATAATATATTTTTTACATTATTATAAGTTTCTGTGTGTAAAGAATGTTGTACATTTGATGTGGTAGCATATACTTATTCCCGAGGATATTTTCATTATCATCATTAATAATTGAAGACAATGAACGTAAATATTGCATTAGAATATTGCAATTAGACGTCAACTATTGATATTTTGATATTATGTGCATAACTCAATGTATTTAGTTTAATAAAATACATTGTAAATGTGGCATTTTTTCATTGTAATTTATCAAAATGGATTGTGTTTATATTAGAGAGCCATTAACGCTTAGTACAAATATTAATAATTAGTGCATTTTACAGCCTGTATATTTACCTATTGGTAATAATTCTGTAAACTTTCCAGTCGGATTTTGTGAGGTAATAATAATGTAATGTGTTAATAGAATACTGTTTATTGTCATTAATTGGCTGATTTTGTTTGATGTGGCAATTGTGGATTTTCTGATGTTTACACACTAGTATCCAATTGGTTGGCTTCATATCCAATCACACAGGCAATAGGAAAACAAGCCGCCACCCTGATCACATCCAGTCTTGGGGTGGCAGCTTGTTTTCCTATTGCCTGTGCAATTGGATGTGAAGCCAACCAATTGGATACTAGTGCGTAAACATCAGAAAATCCACAATTGCCACATCAAACAAAATCAGCCAATTAATGACAATAAACAGTATTCTATTAACACATTACATTATTATTACCTCGCAAAATCCGACTGAAAAGTTTACAGAATTATTACCAATAGGTAAATATACAGGCTGTAAAATGCACTAATTATTAATATTTGTACTAAGCGTTAATGGCTCTGTAATATAAACACAGTCAATTTAAATAAATTAAAATGAAAAGGCCTTGTTTACAATGAATTTTATTAAACTAAATACATTGAGTTATGCACATAATATCAAAATATCAATAGTTGACATCTAATTGCAATATTCTAATGCAATATTTACGTTTATTGTCTTCAATTTATTAATGATGATGACAAAAATATGTATGCATCAAAGATAGTAGTATAAAAGCCAGTTTTTTGATGGAATTCAAACAAAATGTCATCAATCTATAACTTAATCAACAAATTAGAAGCTCACCTGCAAAAGGTTATTGAAATTGAGAAAAACATCAGAAAAATAGTGACAGGAAAGCTAGGGGACAAGGGCCAGCCACTGACCCAACCAAAAGAAGATGCTCTGAAAAAATTGGGAAATATTATAGATGAAATAAATAAAGAAAAATTACTTAATCTACAGGGAACTATTTTATCAAGTCTAAAGTTCAACAACGCAGGATACAATTTGTGGGAGTTCTGGCAGGGGGCCAAAGAAAACAATGAGAAGATCAGACTAATAGAAGGAATAGAAATTCAAAAGGAAATCAACACCAATGAAGAGAAAACCGACCAAATGGAAACAGATAAAAATGAAACACAAGAAAGAAGCAGAAGCGCATCAAGAAATACAGAAGCTTTATCAAATGAAAATCAAGAGGAAGCACAAGTTGCAAGAAGAATAAAAAATTAAGCCTAAGAAAATTAATGAAGAGCATCCAACACTCATGAAGTTTGTTGATATGGCGCCTGTGGCTGAGGGGGCCACAGGGGAAACAATCAGTAAGTTTTTTATGTTTAACTTATATTTATTTTAGTCATCACCAGGGATGGGGATGAGGTCGCAGAAGTGGCAGCTTTTACACCGAGTTGGTTTTATGGGGGCTACCAGCCACTGGTGGCCCCTATAAAACAAATAAATAAAAATTGAATAAAATAGTTCAGCAGAATATGAATATGTTTTTTAATAGTGAAGCTCAAATCAGGGAATATCAACCACCCGGGGGTGCTTGTCATGGATAAGAGAAGCCTACAAATTAGGATCAACAATCAAAATAAAAGAAATGAATGAAATTTGCGGGGATTTAAAACTGAACTTTAATGAATACATATATGAAAGCGTTCAAAGGTTCCCATTCTCAAATATCAACAAATACAAAAAAGTTTAATAAAAACCAATTTTCAAATAGGAAATGAATATCTGAAATCAGCAATTTTTAATGAAATTTTTAAGGCTCTATCAAATAAAGTTGGGGATGCAGTCCTTGTGAATAGTTTAAAACCTTTAATGATATTGTTTGCCGAGGCCTGGGGGGCAGATTCAAGTCAGACGCCTACCAGTACCCTCTTCAAATTTAACCAAACGTCCTATATTAACAGGTTAGTAAAAACTTTCAAAAAATTGTTCATTTTCTCAGAAAAGTATACCTCACAATAAATCCATGTTGCAGTGTACCTGGAAATCCTGCTCCACTGCATATTGAAAGCCAATGTGAAAAAATAGAAGATGTACCTATACAGATCAACATATGCCACGTAGCCCTCAACAGACAGAAAACACCACAGGGATACAGGACAGTTGAGCACATCCTCTATGATTCATTCGCATTGGCAACACTATACGAGTACTACGTGCCCCCCCAAAAAAACCTGCTAATTGATTCCCTCACCTGTCTGCCTTTTATAAGATGTTTGGCCACCACCGGGGTGCTGAGCGCCACTCCCCTAGCAATTGGCGTCAGAGTCATCCACCACATACAGAAGAGTATGTGGTCCCAATTAGATGCATTAGCTGAAAATTTAATTTTGGGGTATAATTCCCTGGAATAAACACATTCCCCTTGCAATTTGCATTCCCCCAATAAATAATTTTCTCTTGCAAAAAAAACTTTTTTATTTTTAATTTATTTTATTTTAAAGATTAAAATTTAAATATTAATATTTTAATACTAAATACTTCACTATTTTAAAATTTTACTATTAAAATTTTACAAGTAAAATTTTAATAGTAAAATATTTAATACAAAAATATTTAATATAAAAATATTAAATAGTAAACATTTAATATTAATATTATATAATATTAAAATATTTAATAGTAAAATATTTTAATATTAAACATTTAATATTAATATTAAATATTTTAATATTAAATATTTTACTATTAAAAATATTTAATATTTTAATATGGAATATTTTAATATTGAATAAATCACAATTAAATAAAAAATTGGTGTATTTTGAATATTTAACCTTTACTATTAAACTTTTAAGATTTTTAATTATATTTTTATTTTAAAATTTTATTTTTTATTTTAATTTTTATTAGGTAAATTATAGTATTAATATATCTAAATATATTACAAGATAATAGTTAAAGTTGCGACCAAGTCAAATATTTAAAAATAAGTTAAAAATGTTTTTATTTATTATTTATTATCTTGTTGAGGTTGGGTCCATTTATCACAAAGATAAACATGGAGAATTGAATTTATCCGCATCATGTGGCCCGCTCCACTTATGTTCCAAACACGTGATTGTTTAGAACTCAAATTACCTTTCCCTTGTAATATGATTTGATAAACATATTCAATATACTTGAACTGTGTCCTAAGTACAAATTAGTAAGGAATACATAAAAATCATTGGTTGCCGTGTTGTGTAGCTACAGTGGCACTGAAATACCAAGGAGCAGATGATAACATGCAAGGTCCAATTTGTGGCTTAGAAAAGTCAAAGTACCAAAATGATTCACAATTATTTAAATAAACTATTTTTTTCTATCTTTTTTATTATTTATTTTTTTGTTACCACAAAAGCCAATAATATTCAGTGCATCATATAAAAATAAATCCCTCTTATTATAGTATAATTAATTTTACTTACCTTTTCTAGTATTCTTAAATGTCTATAATACAATCAAACGTCACATTATTATATATAAACAATAATTTGAGTCCTAATAAAAACAAAATAAATAAAAATAAAAACAAATAAAACCGGGGCGCCCATTTATCTGATTGGCTTGGAGGCCAGGACTTTGGGGAAGAAGGATTCTGAGTGCTTGTAAAAAGCTGCAACCACATTGGGTGGCATCAAAAATTGGCTGACCTCAAGAATATTGAATAGGTCCTTGGTGTCCTGCAGAAGGCCTTGTTTCACCTTATTCTTGATCCAACCAAACACCTCCTCAATTGCATTCAGGAATGGGGAATACGGCGGGAGGAAGAGAAGTCTCATTGGACAATCAGCAAGGCAGTGGCTGGAGGAGTGGCTATTCTTGTCAATAGGGGGAACTTGGACACAACCAGATCCACTTTGTGGAGCCCAACATTATCAAGCACAACAACATTGGTTGTGCCGCTGTAATTTATCCAAAGGTACTCCTTGACAACTCAGAGAAAATCAAGCAAAGTCCCGCTATTGTGGGAACCCTTGATCATCTGATACTGGTCCAACCCGCGAGGACCAAGAAGCGCAACCATTGAATAGGTCTGGGAACAGACAGCTGCACAATGAGCTATGCCGTCCTTGGACCCCTTCTTGACCCACCCATGCCTAGACCTGAGTGAGGAGGAAAACAACAATTTGTTGATGTAGAAGAACTGGACATTCCCAGTCTCCTTTAGTGCCAGATATGTCTTGGCATAAATGTGTTGATCCTCAATGGTCTTTTCACTGTTCCTATTGTATGGAGAAACTTTGAGCACCTTCCACAAGAAGCCCAAATCAACCATTGTTTTGTATACAAGGGTTTTAGAAACAGAAAGCCCAAACTCTGTGACAAGCATTGATTGGACAGCAAGTGTGTCCAGGTGGCAATCCCTGGCTACCCATTGCTTAATTGTGTCAATGTGTACGGGCTGCAAGAGTTTTGGCTGCCGCTTAGCCTTGGTGGATTTGGCAATTTGCCCGGTGTTGCCATACTTGGTGTTGATGTTGGCAATGTACCTGGCTGTGACACCAAATTGGGACGCAATATCCCAAACCGCCATTCCCCCGTTTAAGCAGTTGAGGAGAGCTTCACGCTCACTATTTGTCAACTGACGCCGGCCCTTGGCAGGTACCACGGCATCCTGGCTACCAGGCTCAGCACAGGAGATGGGGACCTTTGTGTAGAAGGTGGGATCACGCTTGGTTGTGCTGGCGCCGCCAATGGTGGCATACAATACAGGCGCAGATGGCTCTTCAGTGGTGGCCAATGGCTCATAGGAGGTATCAAAGACGCGGGGCAGGAAGTGGCAACTCTTGGGTCAAGAGTGCGGGGCCAGGTGACAACTGGGTACACAGTGGAGGTGTAAGTAACCTCAGTGTTCCCAGTGACCCTGGTGTAGGAGACTTTTGTGGCAGGCCTTGAGAGTGGCTTCTGCCTGGGATTCAAGCTGGTTGATTGGGCCTGGGACGCGGGAGGTGGTTGGCTGGCAATGACACCTTGGGAGGCCTGTGTATCAGCATGACTCCCTTGAGTTGGGTTCTGGGTCTGTTCTTGGACCCTTTGGGACGCCCCTGTGGACTGGCTGCCCCGCGGGCTGGTGCAGGAGCGGGTTGGGAATGTGATTGACAGTCCATAAAAATAAAATAAAAAATATATTTTAGATTAATTATGTATTTATTTGGAGTTATTGGTTTAGTTGTGAGTAGTTGTTTTACCTTGATTTAGCCTTGAATAGTAGCAGAGCTTCTATATCTGTGATTTGAAGTGAATAATATTGTATACTTTCCAGGTTTGGATGATTTTAAAGTTTAATAACTTTTTATGTCTAATTATGGTTAATGAGATTGAATTTTTCATTTGATTTTAGTTGTGGTGGAGCTTCTTGATTTGGGTTGATTTGTCCTAGTTTCTTACTGTACATTCAATTTAATTTCCAGTTCCTGCAATTAATATCTGAGTTTATTAGTGGCATTCAAAAGTGATTTGAAATTTGGCTCTTGGATTTGACAATCCTGCAATTTCAAAAAACATAGTAAACTTAATGAAAATGGTTGATGGGTTTGAACACTTCAAATCTGATTCCAGTTAATTCATTTTGTTCATAGGAAATATGCAGCTTGACTTGAACTTTGCAAAGTTCTATGAGTTCCTGCATTTTCAAATATTCAAATAAATACTCACAAAAATCAATTTAATTAAAAAAAGGCCATCCCGCAAAAGTGATTAAAAATTTGGACCAAAGATTTGACAATCCCGCATTTTTACGTTCAGGTTTTGAATTTACAGTAATAAAAAACCATGTTTAAATAAAAATTTGAAATTCTGATAGTCACAATAGTCAAAAATATTTAATTTAGTTTTTCAGCATAAAAAACGCTTTAATTTTGCTGTCAGCATACTGACAGTCAGTATTAAACTAGAAAAACACTATTTAAATCACTTATAAAGCTTGGTTAAGATCATCTGGAATTGGTTTTTAATACCAAGAGCATTTTATTTTAAATTTTAAAAATGAAAATCTTTGCATGGGTAACTTTTGAAAACAAATGATGAAAATTTTAGAGGGAAGTCTAAAGTGCAGCCTGGCATGCTTTAGTCTGATTAAATTACCATTATATGGGTACTTTTTGTTAAGCAGCAGTGTTTTAGTAATGAACCAATGAAGGTATTGAAACAGAGACAGTTGATCCTCTTTATTGATAGGGTTGTTATTGAAATTCTTAAATTGTGTTGCATTGTTTGCTTAGCCAAACTTCCTTGTTGTGATTTAACAGAAAGCTGCTTTACATAGATTTGACATTGTGTTTACATATACAAACTCTAGTTTTAAAAGAGGTGTTTAAGCTTAAATGGAATTCTGGGATTGAACTATGGTTTTTGAAAAATTTAAACATAGCAATAATTAGCCCCATAATACAAATGAAACTATGGAAGTTGGTAAGAGCCTTTTTTCATTGCGTATATTACATTATGTTGTAACTGTGCTGTTTTAGCAGAGTTACATGGGGAAAAATATTTAGAAGATGAATAATAATCTTTATTGTGAGATAGTGATTATATAGTTCATGTGAATCAAGGATAACAGGAGCATTATTGGTGATCACTTGGCTGGATAGCAGAAGGGGGTGGCTTGATCCTGGTAATGAGTCAAGCGCCAAAACAAGGTATCCACCATAAGGATCATCATCTGTTCATGTTGTTGGATTTGGTAATTTGAGTTGACTTCCTAGTCTGGATTTGAGTGACCGGATAATTGGATTGCGGGTCATAAACCCGCTTGGTTGGAACCTTGCTGGCGGGTTGAGCCCGCAGTTTTGACCCCCCCCTGACTGAAGGTTGCCCTCCTCTGGGGGCAGGTTTTCAGGGAGGTTGTCAGGAGCCCAGGCGCCATATTGAACTAGTTGCTGTTCTGTGGCGGGCAGGGCAGAGCGGTTTCTTGTTATCTCTGTCTTGCTTTGAAGGGTTGTAGGTGGTCATGGTGTAGGTTCTTGTCTTGCTTACATTTTTCAAGCCCTTGCACAAGGTAATTGTTATTGTTGTTTACCTTCAGAATGATTGCTGGCCCCACTTTTTCAGGTTTTAACTTGCTCTTGTCAACATTCATGACCCATACTTTGTCCCTAACTTTGTGTCTATTGCAGATGGGGACAAATGTCTTCTGCAGACATTCACTCTCTTTGGCTGTTTGCTCGCTGTTAACCTCTATTACTTGAGGGTCTGAGCGTGGAAAGACTTCACTTGGAATTTGCAGTTTAGGTCCTGTCAATGCTTGAATGATATTTGGCTGTGTGCCGTATACCAGTTCAAACGGGCTTTTTCCGGTGGATCTGTTCACTTGGGTTTGACACACAAGTAGTGCAGTTGGTAGCTGCTTATACCAGTCTTAAGGTCTCCCAGCGGTGAGTTTGGCTAAGTCTTGCACAAGGCTACTGTTAAGCTGCTCCACGTGTAAATTGGCCTGTGGATGGTATGGTGTTGTTAAGGTGTGCTTTACCCCGTTTTTGGTGAGATATACATTGGTGTCTTCAGAGGTCAATTCTTTGCCTCCATCAGTTATCAGGAGTTCTGGCTTTCTGAACTTGCTGATTATCTCTTTGCTAATAAATTGTTGAATGTCATTGCTGGTGTGTGCCTTCACTGCTTGGGCTACTGGCCATCTTGTTGCAAAGTCAATGGCAGTGATGATGTATTTCTTGTCATTGTGTTTTCCTGGTATGGGACCAACAATGTCAAGAGCCCATAGTTTGAAAGGTAGTTGTGTGCAAATTGAAAGTACTGACTTTGGCAGGGTTTTGCTTTTGGCAAACTTTTCACACACCTCACATTGGTCTAGAACTTCCTGGACATTGCATTATAAGGTTGGTCACCAGGCTTTATGTTTTAGAAACTTATATAGGTTTCAGCTCTTGGTATGTCCAAGGTCTCTGTGATAGCGTAGGATAGAGTCAACTTGCTGATGCGTGGGGATGTAGGGGATGGTTGTGCTGTCAGTCATTTTTCTGTGAAGAGTCCCATATACGTCAGCAAAGAGGTGTTCATTCTAGATGACTGTTTCTTTTGTTATGTTGATGGTGCCGGGGGGAAACCTTTGTCCTTTGTTTGTAGCACTAAGAGAGGCCAGTCTTGATTGAGCCCATTCTTTCCTCTTGAAGCATGAACATAAAGGCGGGACAGGGTGTCTGCCATGGCGAGCTTGGCCCCAGGCTTGTACTGGATAAGCATGTTAAATATCTCTAATAGTTACATCCACTGTGCTTGGCGGCGCAGCAGATTTGCTTGAGTTTTGAAATAGATGAGTGATTTGTGATTGGTTAACACTGTGAATTCTTCCTGGTGCTCCAGGTAACAACGCCATTTGACTAGGCAGTGCACAATAGCCAGCAGTTCTTTGTCATGGATAGGGTATTGACACTTGCGGTCTGTCAATTTTTGCAATTTTTAGGCTATGGGCAGGAAGTCACTGTCACTATTTTTTATTTGTAGGACTCTCCCAATGGATGCATCTGAAGCGTCGGTTCCCATTTGGTATTCCCTGTCATGTTTGGGATATTGTAGGATGGGAGCTGTTGTGAGTTTCTCCTTGAGCCGTCTGAAACTGAGGTCACGTTGGGGGGTCCAGACAAACTTGAACTTGGCGCCTGTTATGGAGGACAAGGGGGCAGTCAAGACTCCACAGTCAGATATAAACGTTGTACATAGGCCACCATTCCCAAAAAGGTACATAGTTCTGACTTATCCTTGAGTGGTGGTATCTTGCAGATGGCCTGTATCTTTTGACTGTTGGGTTTGATGCCATCCTTTGAGACTATGTGTCCCAAGAAGAGTAGTTGCTTTGGGGAAGAACTGGCACTTGAAGGGCTTGGCCAACAGTTTGTGTTGTGCCAAGGTAGCAAAGACTGCCTCTAGGTCTTTGTGGTGTTGTTTCACCAAGGGGCTGTAGACAATAATGTTGTCTAAGTACACCAGGGCGTGTTTGCCTATGTGGGGTGCAAACACTTTGTTCATGAAGGTTAAAAAGGTGGACAGGGCATTGGTCATGCCAAATTTGAGTACCACACATTTTTAGGAACTGTATTTAGTGCATAAGGCCGTTTTGGGAATGTATTTCTCCTTGATACAAATCTGATTGTAGCCTGCAGTTAGATCAATCTTGGAGAAGGCTTTGGCTCCTCCCAAGGCATCAAAGAGGTTGTCAATCAGTGGCAGTGGATAACAATTCTTAATAGTAACTTTGTTCAAGGCGCAGTAGTCTGTGACCAGACGTAAGGTACCGTCCTTCCTAGCCACAAAGAATACGGCGGCCCCAAAAGGAGACTGTGAGGGGCAGATAAGTCCTTTTTCCAATGCCTCCTTGAGGTAGGCGCGTAAGGCGTTGTCTTCATTTGGGGTCAGCCTTTAGATGGGGCGCACCTTGGGTACAGCCCCCTTGAGTTGGATGGAGTGCTGAATATGCTTCTCAGGGGGCAGCCCAGGTAGCGCTTCCTTAAATATTTCTGGATGACGGGCCACAATTTTGCGGTCCTGAGGCGTGAAGGTATCCTGGTGATCTTTGAAGTGTATGATCTTGTACTAGCAGGAATCCCAGTCAATTGACTTCAGGTCTTTCTTTTTGTCCTGGGTCTCTGTGATACGTACAAAGACGTGGTTGCGTAGCAGTTGGTCCACAGAGTCAAGGTAGATCTGGTGATTGACACCTTCACGCTTGATGGTCAGCACTGAGGTTGCCCAGTCTATGTGAGGGTTGTTCTTCCGTAAACAGTCTAGTCCCAGTACAATGTCAAACTTAGGAAAGTCAATGACAGGACCTTGAATGGTGGAGTGAAGGTTCTCAAGCATGACAGAGAATGGGGCAGTTTTCTTTGTCACAGCAATGTGGTGTTTGTCAGCCAGGACCACATTTTTAATCCGCAAGTATTAGTGGCCAGCTTGAACTTATTCACAAAGCTACTGTTGACTAGGGTTGGGTCTGCGCCCAAGTCTAGGAGTGCTGAGCCTGTGTAACTGCAAAAGCAGAAAGGATAGGACATCAATTTATTGGGATGTCTGGCAATGGTGTACAGTACCAGGTCCTCCAAGGGCACTTGGATCATTGGAAATTGGTCTACGTCCTTGGGTTAGTATTCATCATTGGGCAAGTCAGGAGTTGCGTGGGAAGAGCTTGGCTTTCTTTGTGCTCTCCCCGGGCTTTTCCCTCATCTTGGTTGCCTTGCGTGGTGGTGACACGGAAATGGGTACGGTTCAATTGTCCATTGTTTCCATTTCCATGCCCATTTGAACCCGTGGGTTTGTGATTGGTGTTGTTCCCATTGCCTCCAGGGGGTGGTTGAGAGGAGTGCCTGCCTGGATGGGAATCCTTGGGTCTTTCTTGTTTCCCAGTTTGCGCCTTATGGAGGGCATTGGATGTTTGCTTCACTTTTTCCGCTTCCTGGTACAGGCTTTGCAGGTTGGTCACCTGATCCAGGTTCACATGTCTCATCATGTACAACTTAAGAGCGTCATAGTACATGAGGTGTGTGGCTGGGGTGTCAAAGGCCATGTTGGATGGTGCACAAAGACGGAGTTCCTTGTAGGCGCGGGTGAGTTCTTTTACGGTGCCTGTCTGGGTCAGGTTCTTCACTTGGTAAATGATCATGAGTACTGTATCTTTAAGCACAAATCTTGCCAGGAAGTCCTGCTTAAAGGTATCCCAGTTCTTGTTGGTGTGCTCTTCATGCCACTTGTCACACCAGGTGCCAGTGTTGTGGGTCAGGCGGATGGAAATTTCTGCAATCCAAAATTGCTATGGGCATTCCATCTGAGCCAGCTTGCTCTGGGCGGACTGGATCCATGCGGTGTTGTTGTTGTTGGCCCCGGCAAAAGGTTCCAAGGCGGTGCTTTATAGTCTCTGTGCTACATAAGCGGGCATGGTGATTTTGTCGGCTGGTTGCAGCATTGAGGAGGGTGCCTGGAAAAAACCTTGTGCAGACATGGCGTTGAAGGCGGGTAGCGGGATTACCGTGTTTTGGTATAGGACAAAACCATCAGGTATCTTGGCACCAGGAGTGTACGGAGTCCAGTCGGGCGGGAGACCAGACATAATTCTGTTGAGGATTTGTTGGCCGCGGCATGTGCGGGCAACAGGCGGAATTTTTCAAGATAAGGTAGGATGGAGAACCTAACTGTGCTACCAATGTTGTAACTGTGCTGTTTTAGCAGAGTTACATGGGGAAAAATACTTAGAAGATGAATAATAATCTTTATTGTGAGATAGTGATTATATAGTTCATGTGAATCAAGGATAACAGGAACATGATTGGTGATCACACGGCTGGATGGCAGAAGGGGATGGCTTGATCCTGTAATGAGTCAAGCGCCAAAACAAGGTATCCACCATAAAGGATCATCATCTGTTCATGTTGTTAGATTTGGTAATTTGAGTTGGCTTCCTAGTCTGGCTTTGAGTGACCAGATAATTGGATTGTGGGTCACAAACCCACTTGGTTGGAACCTTGCTGGCGGGTCAAGCCTGCAGTTTTGACAATTAGATGTAATAAAACTGCATTATAAAATGGGTTGTTTTTGTAATGATGTGTATTTTATTAAGAATCATCTGGATTCTTGATATCCAGATATTAATTAATGGGGTTGACCTAAAGGTAAATTTACAATAAAAGTTCATTTCCTGTGGGAAATTATAACAGGGTTTGAGCTTAAAATCAATTCCTGGTTGAATTGGCACCAATATTATGGATGTTCCTTTAAGAATTTTAATCCTGACTTAATAATCCAATATGAAAATTAGCTTGGGTGGGGATTGAACATCTCCCTTTTCAATTATTTTGATGGCAATTTCTTCTTCTACTTTACATGGGTCTATATGTAGGTGTATATATATAGCTGGGAAGCTGATTTTTAATATATCTAACTTTGAGCTGTACACACTTTTTTATATAGCAGTTTTAAAATCTATGGCAACAAACAAAATGAACTCAGATTTAAACGAAATAAATTCAGATTTAAGTGAAATTGAAATGAACCCAAATCTATTATAAACCAATATAAATTCATCTATTTTTAATTTCGTTTAAATCTGGATTGTTTTTGCTTGTCGCCATAGCTTTTTACAACTACTGTAGAGGTTCCTGGTTATAGGTTTAACAGCCTAGCTATATCTGAAATATTTATTTGATGCTTGTTTAGAAACAATATGTTAAGTAGAGCTTCCAAGGGTAGCTACTTTGGGATAGATTTATAAATGAGACTATAAATTGCTTGGGAAGCCATATACTGAGATCTGATATATCTTTGTATAGTTTGGGTTGCCATGGTTGGTAAAGACCTTGAAGGAGATCTTTCTGATGGCGGGGAGGGGATTGTTCAGGTTGATGATATTAATGGCGTCTGGTTGGAGGGGATGTGTGTGCTTAGCCAGGAGGATTTGGGAGGATGTGGTGGATGCCCAGATCTCAATGTGCTTAGGGTTGGAGGTGGGATGGGGTTCTTGTGAGGGGCTGGGGGAATGCAGGGCGATGAAGCAAGGGATGATTGGCGTGGTAAGTCGGATGTTGAGGGTTCCGGAGGAAGATTTCATGAGCCAAGGCTCTTCGAGGTCAGTGCCAGGGGTGATGGCGTTGCGTGGATCAAACAGCATGGGGATGTTGAAGTGGCGATGGGCGGTGGAAGAGTGGATGGACATGAGCTCAAAGTCTGCGACGTCGCCTTTGTTTGCGGAAGGGGAGGTACCAATGCTGATAACGGCAGCGCCCTCGCTTAGCTGGGCATAGTTGATTGGGGTATGGAGCGTGGGGAGTTGTCGAATGATTTGGAGGTCGTTGAGCACAGCTTTGGCGGTGTAAAAGAGGGCATCTTGGATGGTTTCGGCATTGGACATTGACATGACTACATGCTCATGGATGATGTGAGATGCTTCTTTGTGAAACTGCGAGCGCAGGTCTACTTTAAGAGCCCTGGTTGCGCTGGTGCTGAGAATGGAACCTTCAAGCATTGTGTTGTTGGCGATGAATGCCAAAGCAGCCTCCATGCGTTTGTAGTCTTTCTTGGTTTGAAAAACTGTGCGCAGCATCTCAAGCTGGTCTCGGAGGATGCTGGCTACTTCTTTGCGGAGGTCTTTAAATGCGATGGCGTGCTCAGCAAGGGCAGCTTCGAAGAGGGGTGTGGGCGCATAGCCATGGTCATTTGCGGGCTGGATGATGGGGTAGTTCGCCAAGTAGTGCTCATACGCATCCCTCGCCAATTGCACCAGCTGTGAGCTTCCATGGAACACTTGGTCAATTGCCCCTTCCGCGTAGGTCAATAGGCTCCCTACGCGGGATTCAGCATCGGCATATTCATGCTGGATACTCGCTGCCACCTTCTGATGCTTACTAAACCTCCTAACCAACGCCATTCCCTCTTCAAGTGAACTCCACGCGTGTTCAGTGCCACCAGGGATCGTGGCTAGAATTCTTCTAACTTTGGTCTTTATTTGGTCGCCTTTAACCCCAGAACCTACTGGAGGAACACCCGCAACCACCCGGATGTTGTTGACTAAGCAGAAGGCAGTTGTCGAGCTATACATGCTAACGTTCCCGGCACCACGCCACATCCAGAGCACGGGAAATAGACTGAGATGGTAAATGTCGCTGGCCAGGTTGAGCAGCAGCTGCCCCGGCATAAACGCAACCACCATCGCCTTCTCCAATGCCGTGGCGGACCCGCCAGAAAAATATTGCGTGACCGCTGCACAGCCCGAGTGGGTCAATCCCACCCAGGCATAGAAGGAAAGCCCACACCCTATCGCAAGGTACAGGAAATACCCTGCCACTAGAAAATTTTGCCGTCCATCCATGTTGCCTTGCATTCCTTATTCCAAACCACGCCCCTCACTTTATCTCTTCAACTAGTCCCCTCCGCTTTCCTGATGCCCTTAAAAACAAAGCTTAATCCATTCAAGATGCAACATTCAAAGCTTCAAAGGCTTACTTTACAATCAACCCAATATAAATGTTAAACCGACCATCTAGTTTATGACGATTAGGAATGCCCCAACTGCTCCACTTAAAAGTTTGTTTAAAATCTATTTAAAAATGATACATACGAAGCTAATCATCGTCCATAAATCATAATTAACCTTTTATATCAAATGTTTAAAAATCTCCCAGGCAAAGATACTGCCGAAGCCCGACTCAAGGTTTAAAATGGAAATTTATCAGCATGCCATAGAATCTTTAATTACTCCCTCAAGAAATGACTCAACTGTTGAGTAGAAGGCACCCAACCACTCCGCCCAGATATTATACTAGGATCAACCCCCTTGGTTCCTGAGGCATCCAACTCCTCCCAAACAACATGATCTACATGGATGCTATGTGGCATACCAACAAGCTATATACCGCTCTTCTATTTATATAAAGATACCTTCTAAATCTTGTCCATTATCTCAGATTATATACAGTGGCCCAAGAATTAACCAGTATTTTGGAGGAAAATAAAAATAAATAAATGAACTTTTATAAAAAAGCATGCACCGACGCACCACAGATCTTTATACCAGCATGATATAAAGAGTGTGGAGATAGATAAAAAGGAAGGAGAAAAAATATTCTGAAAATGTTTAACAATAAGAGCTTCCCCTTAAGAGTATCTAAGCACCTGCAATATAAATGCAACACCACCCCTTATTCAAACTTACCTAGATCACAAATATAGGGGAGATAATCTTTTGAACATAAAATACGGCTAAGGCAAGAGAAGCTCCTGAGTATATCCGTGGCCAAGTTGTGCAGGCTAAAAACAGGACCAAGCTAGAGAAAGCTTGCCAAGCCGCTCAAGATATGCAAAGAAACTTCCTAAGAAATTTACCCCAAGTTCCAGGGAACTGGCTAGGTAAAGTATCACACAAGGTCAGCCCATCTTAAACAGCTGCTGCTCAAGATGACTGGTCCACCATTGGAATAGTTCTGAAAAAATTTATAACCCCTAATCAGATTAGATAGACTGTTGAAACTACCTTGGATATTGATATCTCCAAGGTCACTTCTTGCAGTAGACTCTATTAACTGGGGAACTGTGGTTATCTTGCAAGAAACCCCACTGATAAGCCCAAAAAACAAAGCTAAAATGGTGGTCTTTTCTCACAAGTATGTTGAATATCCCATATCCTTTTTAGAAAAGGGTATTTGATTTGATGAGACTAAAGTTCTGCAATGTGGATCTCAGAGGCACCAGAACATCTATCATAAAGCTGATGAAGCATAGGATTGACTGCTTAAAGTCAGCAGTTAACAATATCTACCACAACACCATGCTTTGGGCAGGTTTCACAGCCAATCCAGGAGGGGTGATCCAGCCAACCAATGTAAAGGTGAGCCCCAAGGGTTATCAAGGATCCCTGGACGGGATCTATATCCATCTGTGAAGGGCCTACCAACCATATCTTCATGCAGGATACCACCCCTATCCCCAGATCCAGGGGGCCGTGAGACGCTTGGATGATAAACAGATTGTTTGCTTGGGTTGTCCCCCAGAGCCCAGGGTTCAATTCCAGTGAGCATCTCTATGACGGCTTTAAAACCTGGTCTTCCAAAAATCTTCAGAGCCCCATTGCATATATTAAAATTGGGGTAACAAAAGCGTGGGAAGAAGAACCCAGGAAGCTCTAGAGCACCTTTTCTGTTCTATGCCAGAAGATCTGCAGCTGTGATCAAAGCCAGATTTTGCCTGTGGAGGGCTGATCCTGCAGAATATCCTTCTTTGAAAGCTATCATTGATCCATGGTAGATCTTACTATCCTGAAATACTTTTTTGGTCCCATTTCTCTCTGTTGATCCCTGGTCCTTTGTATTGTCCTGGTGCAAAGCTCTGCAGCGCATCTGCTTGTGCTATCTTTGCGTGTTTTGTTATCTAGATTTTCTTTTTCTTTGGAAACCAATGGCTGGTAGAAGTTTGCCCCACTCGGGTTCTCAGAAATATATGCTCAGCTGGGGATGCTCAGGTAGGCTTTAAATACCTACCTCACTTGAGGAACAGCGCCATCAAAAGAGGCACATTAAAAGGTAATTCCTGCTGGCTGGAGAACCTGCAAAGAAGTGTGAGCCATCCTCATAAGGTAAACTATCTTCAACATTCTTCCTGCACCCATTGTACAGTTCAGCTACCTCACTGAAAGAGGAGCCTTAACCCAGCCAGTCCAGTAGGAAGTACCAGAGTCACCTCTTGCAGTATCCTGATACCTCTGCTCTGCAGAGGCTGGTACTCTTTCTGCTGTACACCAAGAAACTTTCCCCCTCTGGATCTAAACTGCACCAACCAAGTCCACCTAAACTAGCCACCCCAAAGGTGCTGGGCACACAGAACCTCTATCCAAGTTGCAGGATCTGTCATCAAGTTGGTTGGTAAATGGTGTGAAGCCAACCTGACAGGAATGAAAGCTGGGATCTGCTCAATAGGGCCACCGTTAAAAGATTTGCACTCAGAGCCCTTGCCCCAAGGATCTGTATTAGCATTGTAAACTAAAAAGGATGGAAATTTTTGGTGAATAGATTACCGCCTAGAGAGATATCTGGGTAGAGCTCCCTGCCACCTGGGCTTCAATGGTCTGCCCACCTGCATGAAGCTCTAGGGTGCCTCTCTCCCTACATCCTATGATGCTTTGAATTGAAGAGATGGACGGATCTTCAAGAGCTGTTTAAAGAAGGGGCACATGCAGTGCAAAAACCAGATGGCCTCCATAAGCCTCAAAAATCAGGGAGGCTGCTATCCATAAAAAACTTGTACCAACAGACAGCTCACTGTTGCAACCAAGGTTTGAACCTCACCTGTCAACATATCTTAAGATACACAGGGGGCGCTTGATGAGTCGCCCCTTGACGTATCTAACGTTATGAATGAATCTGGTGGCAATGTCAAAATGGCGGGAACTTCATCCTAATTAGGAGTGTTGCCAATTTGACCTGCTGACCCCCACACGAGTTATTCCTTGGCTCCAAACCCTACATGGAACTACCCTCCTAGCTATCAAACAGACTGGTTCCGTCCCTGAGTATCTTGCTGCGTGGCAACAAGCCCTTGCTGCCGCCCCCAAAGCAGTGACTGATGGGAATGCCATGTTGCTCACTCTCATTGTCAATGGGTTAAAACCACATATTTGCAAGCGGGTCCCTGTAGGTCGCTGTACCTTCATTGATGACTGCTATAAAGTCATTGTGGAGGCTAACAACTAGGCCTCAATGGGCTTCTGCTGTACCAGTGATGCTCCACCCCAACCATGTACAACATCAGGCAATGGCCATAGTTAAGTAGGCTGTTGTCAACCATGTCAACAGGAAAATGGGACCAAACGCCCCTGCAAGGGGGGAGCTCCAGCTAGCACAGATTGAGGACCCAGGAAAAGCCTGGGGGTTGTAATGACAAGAGGCCTTATGACCCCACCTGACCCATCCTCTCAATCCCTCCTTGCCAAGAACCCCTGTGACTACAACGTTCACAAAGTTGAAACCCTGGACGTCTCCAAGTCCACAGTGACAACCCCATATTAAAAGCAAGCCACTCCTCAAATAAAGTAACACACTTGTCCTATCCCTTCCGTTTCCGTGGAAACACCCACAAATTACTGATAGATACTGGGGCCAACCACACTATGGTGGACCAGGTGTTTGCCGAATCTCAACAATTAGACCAAGTATCCAGCAGATTCAAGGCCGTACAAGTAGCTGACTCCCACAGAGTGACCATCACCCACAAGACGGTACCCTTCTCTGTAAGGATGGGGAACATCCAGGTTAAGCTCTCTGGGCCAATCATGGCAGGCCTCAGTCACAACATAATTTCTGGCCTTGATTGGCTCCCACATAACCGCCCTTACATTGACTGGGATATCTCTGTCATCACCCTCAACAGAAATGGGGTGGGGCTCCAGATTTACCCCATGGAAATGAACAAACTACTACATGACACTGTGTTTGTCAGAATGACGGAAACAGGCTCATACAACTTCAAGGGGGGAAACTAGACTTTAACCAATGTTCAGTCAAAGTTATCTGTGCAGAACCATCTGCAGTCCCTCCCTTGCCAACATCACCACCACCAGCGCTAGCTGCACTCCTTGAGGAGTATAAGGACGTATTCAATGAAACACTCAAACAACTACCTCCACCCCAGGAGATCCAGCACGCTGTACAACTTCAAGGATTGTTACCTAAAGGACAACCATTATACTGTCTCACACCAAAGGAAGATGAAACCCTCTGCCAGCACCTTGTGGACGCGCTTGATCAGGGATTCATTTGCCCCTTGCTCTCTCCATATGGGGTGGTGGTCTTCTTTGTAGCTAAGAAGAATGGGTCTCTTTGCCTGGTCACAGACCACCGCGCCCTGAATGAGGTGGCAGTTAAAAATAAATAACCCCTGCCGCTGATTGACAACCTGTTTGATACACTTGCTGGCGCAAAGGTCTTTAGCAAGATTGATCTCACCGCGGGGTACAACCAGGTCCGCAGTGCACCAGGGGATGAGGCAAAAACTGCCTTCCGCACACACTACAGGTCGTTCAAGTGTCGTGTCATGAACTTCAGAATGACCAACACTCCCTCCACCTTTGCCATGTTGATGAACAAAGCCTTTGAGGAATCAATTGGGAAGTGTGTGGTTGTGTACCTTGACAACATTATTGTCTTCAGTCAAGATCAAACCACACACCTCCAACACCTCTGTGCTGTCCTCAACACCCTTTGGGAAAACCAGCTAAAAGCTAAACCCTCCAAATGTGAGTTTCTCAAGTCAGAGTTGTTATTCCTTGGGCACACCATCTCTGCCCAAGGGATAAAGCCCAATCCTTCCAAAATCAAGGCAATCACTAGCATGGTTCCCCCACAGATGTGGACCAAGTGCAAACATTCTTGGGCATGGTTGCCTACGTACGCAAGTTCATCCCCAATTGCGGCAAACTAATTGCACCTCTCACTGAGCTCCTCAATACCAGACAACGCTTCCATTGGACCCCCACCAGAGATCAAGCCTTCAAGACGTTGAAGCAAAGGCTCATAACAGCACCAGTACTGCAGTTCCCCAACCAAAACCAACAGTACAAACTCAAAACTGACGCCTCTGACAGGGCCATAGGGGGCGTGCTAAGGGTAGAAACAGACAATGGTGTCTTCCTTCCTGTAGCATATGAGTCCAGGAAGCTCACCAACTCGGAACAACATTATCCCATCCATGATAAAGAGCTGGCAGCCATTGTACACTGCGTTGAGAAGTGGCGCTGTTACTTGGAAGGTGCAACCTTCCCGCCCTGCGTTCTGACAGACCATAAGTCCCTCCAATACTTCAACACACAGTCCCATTTGACACGCCGCCAAGCAGGATGGGTTGAACACCTGTCCCCCTACCAATTACACATCAAATATAAGCCTGGGAAAGAGCTTGTTACAGCCGACGCTCTTTCACAACTCTACATAGCGTCCATCACTGGGGACAACAGTCTGGACCCCAACTGGCCCATGCTCTATCTGTGCCCTAAGGCAACCCGCTATGAGGGCCTTAACTCGGTCACTATCTCCAAACTGAAGGATAACAAGATTCAATTCACTATCAATGCTGGAAACTTCTGTTGCCAAGCAAAGACAGGCAAGAAGACGCTGTATATTCCCACTACACAACAAGGAGACACCATCTTACACTACCACCAAACCTTGGGTCATATCAGAGGGCGTAACCTCTTTGAGATCATGAAATGTAAGGTTTGATGGCCGCGCATGCACCAAGACATCCTGGACCACCTCAAGACATGCATATTGTGTGAAAAGAATATGTCCAAACCAGCACCTCCTAAGTCTGTCCTACCCATTAAGGCTATGAACCCTTCAAACAGTGGGCCCTCAACATTGTGGGACCGCTTCCCAAAGACAGGCTAGGTAAAAAGTATATCATTACCGCTATCAACTATTTCACACGTTGGCCAGTGGCCTGGGCCACAACCAACCACACCTCCATCACTGTTACCTGCTTTATTGGCAAGGAGATTGTAGCTCGCTTTGGACAACCCAAGTGTCTCATCACAGATGGTGGGCCTGAACTTGTGAGGCATGTCGT
Organism: Entomophthora muscae; assembly: GCA_014839935.2. Classification (NCBI taxonomy): domain Eukaryota; kingdom Fungi; phylum Entomophthoromycota; class Entomophthoromycetes; order Entomophthorales; family Entomophthoraceae; genus Entomophthora; species Entomophthora muscae. The sequence goes on from QTSX02002969.1 coordinate 159,263, forward strand.
GAAGGCATATTGCGTCAAGAACGCGCTCCAGCATATCGTCACAGCCCCCTACCATCTGCAAGCCAACAGGCTTGTGGAACGGTTAAACGGCTCCCTGGTTCAATTGATTGCCAAGCTCTCACAGGAGCATCCTAATACTGCGTGGACTGAACACCTTCCCACTGCCCTACTGATCCTGCCAGCAAGAATCAACAGGGGCACTGGGTTCAGTCCTAACACCCTGGCCTTTGGAACACCTGGCGGTCTGACAGGGGTGGAACAGGGGAAACTACAGTCCAAGGTTCCCGACAAACCCCCCTTAGTACCAACTTCCTCCCTGGACCAATGGCGCGCCAAAGCCCAGGAGATCAAACACAAGCATATTGCAGGGGGGACAAAACACCTCAAAGCTAGATACACCGTAGATGACCCTTTCTACACCCTCAATCCCAATTCCGCCAAGTTAGAACCCAACCACCTAGGGCCCTTCAAGGTAGTTGCCGTCTATGACAACCACATCTACCAACTTGAGGATGCCCAGGGAAACACCAATAAACTTCATCACAATTGCTTGCGCCCCTGTTGTGCCATCCCCACACAAAAGTTGTTTGTGCAGACCTTCCCAGACCTTCCACAGACTCCAGTCCTGGTGTCTGACAACAAGCAGGGGGCAAGGGGGGTGTTGCAACCGAGGTTTGAACCTCGCCTGCCAACGTATCTTACAATACACAGGGGGCGCTTGATGAGTCGCCCCTTGACGTATCTAACGTTATGAAGGAATCTGGTGACAATGTCAAATGGCAGGAACTTCATCCTAATTAGAAGTGTTGCCAATTTGACCTACTGACCCCCGCACAAGTTATTCCTTGGCTCCAAACCCTACATGGAACTCCCCACTATGCCACCCCCTTGTGGCCTTGTGGCTTTCCCCATATAGTATATTAATCACAATATTATACAATAAACAATACCTTATTCTTATTACTCTGTCCTTTCTATTGGACTGTTGTCTTCCCCAATTCCAAATACTGAATCCTCATTGGTTCAGTTGCAGCACCACGCACTGCAGGCTTGAGCCCCAGAGGAGAAACTTGAAGCACTTGATTCAACCACATCCAGAGCAACAAAGAATTTCATGATATAGGAAACAAGATGAGAGTGTTTAGGCAAGCTGCTGCTTCCTGAATGATAAGATTTTTACCAAGACCAGGGTTGGATTTGGTCACAAAAACAGAAGCCCTCTAAAAATCTCACACTGTTCCCACTCAGAATGGAAATAAACTCCTCAATTTTCCTACCTGGTTTTGATGCCACCATAGTGCAGCTTTATTGGATAATGCAACAGATTGATCCCTTATTGATAAAAGATCTGCCAACCTGGGAGAGCCACCTACCTCCAGGAGCAATTTAGAACAGCTGATCCCAGCCAACAACATTAATGCCCCAGTCACCCAAGAAGCCAAACTTTTCTAGGCACAGATAGACAATGTTCAAACCACCCTGGGCAGACATATTATTCCAATACCCAGACATGGTGTGGTACTAGGGCTTACCTGGATAAGAGAGACAACCCCAGATGCTGATTGGGAGAGCTATGCTATCACCATACATTTGGGTGAAGCTCATTACCCAATATAACCTACATGCTTAACACCCGCGTTCAAGACTGTGTGCTTATCAAGATCACTGGGGCTGAAGAGGAAAGAGATACCGGCAAGACTGATTGGAACAGCTTCACTTATGAGATTGTTTCCTTTAACAGTATGGAAGCCTTGCAAGAGCATTACCCCCATACATCAACATCTGGTCCAAAAGCTTAGCTCTGTCTTTCAAGATATGCTGCTAGAATTACCCCTGGACAGAGGTATCCAGAACAGAATAAATCTCAAAGGGATTGTCCTCAAGGCAATACTCATGTATTGATTGACACCCCAAGGAGACAGTGTTCTGAAGGAGGACTTAATTAGAGCATTATAAGAGGGGCTCATCAGGAAATCCAAACCTCCCTTTTTTGCAGCCAACTTTCTTGTGGCCAATAAAGATGGTGGCCTCCAACTAATCACCAATTATTAAGTGCTTAATGGAGTTGAAATCAAGGACAGGCATCCCCTACCCCTGATTGATGACCCATTTGATGCCTTAGAGTGGGCCAAAGGCCTTCACTAATATTGACTTGACTGCAGGGTACTATTGAATTGGAGCTGAACCCAAGGATGTCCCAAAACCAGCATCTGGAACCAAAAATGGGTCTATTGGATGTGTAGCTTAAACTTTGGCATTGCCAACGTACCTGAACCTGTAAGGATTGAAAATGCTTCCAACTTGTAAACATTGTTGGAAATTGGTAAGAAGGAACAGAGCTGTTGGCTATTAGACTATCTTTATGAGATTAGGGCCATTTCTCTTTCCTGGCCTTTCCAAATTTCAGATTGGACACTTGGGGGGTTTAAAAATTCTTCTGGCCATAATACACAAATGAAGGAATTTGGGACTCACAGGCTATTAACCCAATGCCAGTACAAGCATCAGTCAGGGGATTAAACCCTGAGACTTTGGATCACTTGAAATCATCTAAAATCAAAGATGGATCAGTTATAATCAAAAGCAAAAACTTACTAGCAAGTTCAAATGCAAAAGTGGGCTCTGTAGAGCCGCTTGAGCATATACGTCCACTTGATTCAAAATCCAAGTACATAAGCAACCAAATAACCAATCAGAAGCATTTTGAACTGGAAACAGCCAATAAGATTACAAGTTTAAAATTAAGCACCCACACTTTACAAGCAACTGCAAGTCCCTCCAGTTGATATTCAGAGGAAAAGCCTATCAAACCAACAGCTCTGAATAACTACCAAACCAAAGCTTTCAATTTACTAGTTCTTAACCAACTTGCAGGCTTGGCTGCTGCTAGCTGCATCCTGAAATTTTGCTGGCAGCAGTCAAACCAAAATGACCAAGCATCCAAACAAACTATGGTAATAAATACACCTCCAAATTCACCGCACGTCATTCCACTTCCCCACACCAAACTTCACAGTATTTAGTCAGAAGCACTGGGAGCTTATCTAGTTCTCTAACAACTTTGATCTCTGGATTGATAAATTTGGTTTCTATATTCTTTACTCAGTAAATTAGTAGTTTTTAAATTAACCTCCCCATGACCTGGAAGCAGAACCTTCTTTTGCTTTTGTTCTGCTTAGTTCTATGGACCCCTCTTGCTGAAGCTCATGAATTTGATTCCAATATTTGAGTCAAGGACACCGCCAAATCTCTGGCTTGGGATTATTTGTATACTAAGCACCAGTTCTTTCCCACTTGTGATAAATCAATGCCTCCACCTTCTTTGCCTCCTCCTTTTTCTCCCCCAGCAATTTTCCCAACAGATCCTTGTTATGTATTAACCTATGTAGCAGTATATTATGGGTGACCCATTTTGCTCCATTTCTGGTGTCACAAATGACAAACTCCTGTTGACTATGCTCATAGGAAACCCTCAACTACAGGATTCAAACCTGGTTACCCTGTGGGCTGCCAGACTGCAGGAACAGCCACCTGCAGACTTTTGGGCTTGAACCAGAGCAGGATTTGACTTTGGGGAATCTCCTAAGGCTTGATGAACTAAAATTACCTGCATCAAGGCTTCCCGCGTCAAAGGCTTCTATTAACTTGACTAATGAGAGTGCAGGCCATGCCAAAGATCCCAGAATGACTTGGGCCACCGCAGTGGGAGAAGCAAAGAAACTTTCCATGTAATGCAGGCCACCCAAAGATGACAAATCCCATAGCCTGAAAGGGAAATTTAATTTTTCTCAGTTTTAACCAGCCAATGAAGTAACTCTTACAATGGATGCTCTGAGGGCTGTAAAAATCTGGTAGAGGGTAGCACCAGGCCCAAAGGAATTTGTAAAAGTTTCTCCATGGCAGATGGGTATACTTATACCTTGGGCCGCCAGGAAGTTACCCATTGCCATTATTGCAATAAAGTGACATGAACCTTTGGTTCAAACAAGTTATTCCCTACTTGATCTTAGTTATATTTCATTTGCAGTCCAACTCCCATGGTTCTGTACCTCCCACTTATCCACCCCAAGAAACTGCAGACCAGCCACCCAAACTATATTGTCCACTAGGAGCTCCCTTTGGACCGGTACATTTCACAGAATATCCACCAAACCCAGCATATTTGGAGTTCATGCTAGATGAAATATTAATCTATGACCCAGAGGCTAGAACTTGAGAGATGGAGACTGTTTACAGAGAAGGTACCAAAATAACCATACCTCCTCTGCTATTCCACAACAAGTACAATTACCTGCCCGCCTATTTAGTTCCAATGACACCACCTCTCACCCTGTGGCCCAACCACCCACAGGAACCTGTTGCAGCCAATGAATCCACCATCATACAGATATTCAGTGTGATGTATATAACTCTCATCAGCCTTATTGATTCAATGGTACCCGCGAGCAGACCCTGGGCCCTCCTGGGCAAATTGTTATTTTATATTGTAAAGTTAGCACCAATCTTGTGGTGGGCCCTACCTGCAGGGCCTGTGAGCTGTCTGCCCGCAAGTTCCCAGGAACCCCCCACAGGCTGGATCCCTGACATCTGGGTTCATATAGACTCTGGGATATCTGATGAACACTTTAATGATTGGCATTCCTGTAGGTTCCTGGCTGATAAGCTTCCATCTTTCTGATATTCTACACTACTTGGGTTCCTTCCTTCCTCAGGAATGGATCCCTGACAGAACCTTTGTTGCTGTCATTAATAAAGTCTTCAAGGAACACATTGAGAAGGGAGCTTAAGTATATCTATCAATATCATTTTTTGCAGCCCCAACAAGGACCAGCTCTGGAAAAATATCTATGCAGTGCTCACCACCCTTCAAGGTGCATGATTGTTTGCTAAACCATAAAATAATGATTTTTCTCAAAAAAACAGCTGCTTATATTCCATGCAATAAGCAGTAATAAAGCAGACCCTGACCTGAGAAAGTAAAGGCCAAACCAGAAATGTCACCAAATAAGAAAAGAGCAAGCTGATTACCTTCTTGGACATTGTTAGTGAAGGGATCTGTAAAAATTTTCCAGAAACCTTCTAGCCAGCCCAGGGATATGGGACCTTTTATCCAGCTTGCTTGGGGCATCAAGCACAGGAAACAGTTCAACACATCTGGGTCAACTTTTGGCCTGGCACACATGCTTCCCAGAAACTGGGTCTTGGGAGGGATGATTCTTACCAAGCTCCTTTAAACTTGGCTTGTTCTGGATGTATCAGCCAACAATTGGTGGATTGATCTCAACCTCCAAGTGCAAGCCAAGCTCAAACCTTAGAGCTGATGGATCAAATACCAGCGGCAGGAAGATATTCTGTCAATTTTTTTCTGTTGATTGATTTCTGGTCAAATTTGATCCAGCTAAAAAAATTTTGTATATAACTTTTTTAACTTTGGAAGAAATCAAAAATTTAAAATCAATCTATTTATTTTTTAGAAACTATGCCTTAACATATGATTTTTATTCTATTTTTAATTTAAGAGGCTTAATTTTAAATTTTACTTTTTAAAAACTAATTAAATTAAACTTTATTGCCAGATTATGAGATAAAAACATTAAAAGAGTTATAGGATAATTTTTGTAGAGTATGTTATTAGGTAGGACACGCCATTTCAAAAAAGGCACTTTGATTTACGCCATCTCAAATTTAATTTGATATGGCGTTTTTTGTGTTAGTGATTTTGAATCACAAAAAAATAAAATAAATAATAAAAAGTTAAAATTTACATATACCTTTATAATGCAACATCTTAAATTTACGCCATCTCAATTCTGTCACTTTCAATCAGATTAATTAAATCTTATTTTGCTAACTTTATTTACATATGAAATCACTTAGTGTGGGTTTGTTTACGCCATCTCAACTTTACGCCATTTTGAATCACACTATTTATCTTTAACTAAAAAGAACTTTACCCTAACTAAAACAAAGCCTGTTGTATACTGTAAATTCAGAAACTGAATGTAAAAATATGGGATTGTCAAATCCTTGGTCTAAATTTGGAATCATCTTTTTCAGGAAAGCCTTTTTTAATTAAATTAAATTCTTTGTATTTTAAAAAATGCGGGAACTCATTGACACCTTGCAAAGTTCAAGTTTAACTGCATAATTTCAATGGATGAAATGAATTAACTGGAATAAGATTTGGTGTTCAAATCCATCAACTATTTTCATTAAGTTTACTATGTTTTTTGGAATTTCTGGATTGTCAAATCCAAGAACCAAATTTCAAATCACTTTTGAATGCCACTAGTAAATTCATATATTAATTGTGGGAACTGGAATCCAAATTGAATGTAAGTAAGAAACTAGGACAAATCAACCCAAATCAAGAAGCTCCACTCTGGATAAAATCAAATGAAAAATCCAATCTCAACAACCATGTTTAGACATGAAATTAAGTGAAATAAAAAATTGTCTAAACAGGAGACAATGCAATATTCTGCACTCTAAATAACTAATATAGCAACCACAAAACCATATAATGATATATGAGCTACCCCCTGATGACGCAGAATTTTTTAAAAGTTTTTTTGCCCCAGCATAGCCAGGGGCCAAAAAAACTTAGAAAAAAAATGGAAGGAAGGAAGGAGGGGGAAAGATAAACTATCAGTTTACTACACTATGTATTCATGTATTGCTATTAAGGATACTTGATTACAGTAGATTTTGAAAATTGCTAATAATAAAATAGAATTATATATTACAATCTTTTTTATCACATTGCTGTTCCTTGATGTGTTGATAGTTCATTTGCTGTTGATAATGTGTTTGCATTTAATTGGATAATTTCACCTATAGTTGCCATGGCAATAGGAAATCAAGTTGCCTCCGCAACCACAGCTGGTCTTGGGGAGGCAACTTGATTTCCTATTGCCAATGTGACTGGAGGTGAAACTATCCAATCAAATGCAAGCACATTATGAACAGCAAATGAACTATCAACACATCAAGGAAAATACAATATGATAAGATAGATTGTAATCTATAATTCTATTTTATTATTAGTGTTTTTTAAAATTTACTGTAATCAAGCATCTAAATTTTAGCCACCCTAAAATGGAATAGGGTGATTTTTTAAAATGCATATGATTCCTAAAAGAATTATCACAAATACACTCTAGGTCTTTTAGCATCCTTTTTGAGACACCCATAAATTATATTTATTTCAAATTCACCTCATTTTTGATTTGAAATCTGGTTCTTGGATTTGATAATCCTGCAATTTCAGATTTGCTAATTTTTACATGATGTCTATGATTTATTTGAAATAAGGAAATCTCAAATTGTACATTAGAATCCCACATTTCTGATTCATGTATCCTGCATTTGTTTGCTGTGTTTTGTCTTTTGTTAGTTGAGTTATCTGCTCATGGGATTTGAAATTTATCAATTTAAATAAATCAAAAAAGTCAAATTAAATGGTTGATTTTATTAAATATTTTAATTTTCACTCAGCTGAGTTGCCCGCAAAAGTGATTTGAAATTTGGACCAAGGATTTGAAAATCCTGCATTTTTACATTTAGGTTCTGGATTTACAGTAGTGCCAGAAGATGTTCCTATAGTGTTAATCTAAGACACTTATACTAAGGTCAACCTAAAAAGATGCCAAAATGATAGTCCTTCTAGTGATTGTCATTTCTGGGTAAAAAAACCAGTTTTTTATTGTTGCAATCAAGTTTCCAGACTTGCCTGTCAACATATCTTACAATAAACAGGGGTGCTCAATCAGTTGCCCCTTGACGTATCTAACAACATGGATCAGCCTGACAGCAATATCAAACTGTGGGCACTTTCTCCTAATTAGGAGCGCTATCAATTCAACCTGCTGATCCCTCACAAGTTATTCCTTGGCTTTGAACCTTACATGGAACATTCCACCCCCTTGCAGTCTGGTGCCTTTCCTCATATAGTATATTAATCACAGTATTCTATAATAAACAACACCTTACTCTTATTATTCTGTCCTTTCTATTGGACTGTTGTCTTCCCCAGTTCAAAATATGAATCTTGATTGGTTCAGTTGCAACATTATATGTAATTTATAACTTTATTATACATGGATAAATTGATAAGGGATCTCTCAATAAAAATTTTTAATGGTTTTTTTTTATGGAAGGGTTGATTACGCCATTTTGATTTACGTCACTTCAAATTCCATCAAGTTTCATATCACCCAATTGATTTGATGCGCACAATAGATAGGGGAAAATACTAGGAAATTACATATGACGCCAGGCTACGCTATATCAATTCCCCCACTGCAATTCTTGCTTCTCACTTTTCAAAAGTAAAAATTGACATTAAATCTCATATTAATAAAAAATGTAAGAAATTGCCTGAAACTTTGCAAATATATATTTTTTACCTTCTCTAACCAACTGGGTACTTTTTAGCCCCAGTTGTATAAGCTAGTTTTTGAAAATTCAAGTTTTACTCTTTGGCCCAGTTAATGTAGCTCCACAAGAAATTTGTTAATTTAATATAAAAAATTTTGTCAAAAACACTATGTTTATGAGCTACAGCACCTCAATCATGTCACTTAAAAACGCCATTTCAACTGCATGTTTTCAGTCAAACTCAAAGTTTTGCCTACTTGTGCTACTAATAAATTTTTTTGTTTTTACAAGACAACAAACATTGCAATTTTTTAAGACTTTTCTAAAATTCTATTTAAAATATTTACACCTTTTATATTAAAAAATTATCATTTTTCTCTTTAAAAACAACCCCCAAATTTCTCATATTTTGATACTAATTCACTTTTAGATGCCTCCTAAGCCTACCATTAAAGCTGCGCCTAAGGCCACCAAGGCCTCCAAGTCCAAGATCACTCCTCCCAAGGCCAAGAAGGCAAAAACTACCCCTAAAAAGCAGCCTGCTAAGGGTAAAGCTCCCCCAAGACACCCACACCTTCCCCTAAACCTGAGGAAACAAGCCCAACCCCTCCCACTCTCCTTTTGTTTACTCCCCTTCAGACCCCTAAGAGAATTTGTTCAACTTCAACTGCAACTCTGATCCCACCTCAGAGCCTGAAGAGGAAGAGGAACAGGAGCCTGAGCCTGGTGCTCCTGCAGATAATCAAATTGAGCTCTGGGATATATAAAACATTCACAATATCTGCAATTCAAATGTCACCTTTTCTGTGCCCACCACATACCCAGCCAGCTACACCATAATGACTAAGAAAGGGGGAGCTGTCTTTGTTTACAAGGGCTACAGCTTCAGCTGTAACAATGAAAAGAAGCCAATCCGTCAACATCACTATAAATGTGATAACATTGGGTGCCCTGCTAGGCTTACTACATAGAGGTTCACTAGATTCAAGGCCCTGACTACTGGGCATGACTGTGCCAAGTCTTTTAATCCCTTGTACCAACTGATCCGCTGGTTTCTTTGCCAGGTCATCCCAACCACCAAAGATCAAACTGCCACCAAGGTTGTCAATGATGCCCTCCTTAATTTAAATGACACTCAACTTGCCACTTTTGGTGGCGTCTCCAAATTACAGAGATATCTCACTGATCAGAGATATTCTCTGAGCACTGAAGATGTTAGTGCTTCATCAATTGAGCAATTTATCCTTAAAGAGGAAAAAACTATCTTGCCATGAGGAGAGATTCCTTCTCCACAACAACAGCCAACATGCCCCTGAGCAAATTATTTGCTTTGCCACCTCACAGGATCTGCACAACCTGTTGAAATGCAAGACCTGGCTTGCAGATGGAACTTTCTCTACCTGCCCAAAGCTATTTAGCCAGCTTTAAAACATCAATAAGCAGGCTGAAAATCTGGTTCTTCCCCTGGTCTTCTACTTCCTTTCCAACAAGAAGCAGGAAACTTATATCTGTGCTCTTACAATTTTAAAGGCTAAGTTGGATGAGATCATCCCAACCATCAAAGAGGAGCCAAAGGAAACTAGAGGGTACAAGAAGAAGGCCCAGTCACAGGAAGAGGAAGCCACCTCAACCAGGAAGCAGCCAGAAATCCTTCCCTACCACAAATATCTGGTAGTGGATTTAGAACAGGATCAGGCAAATGCTTTTATTAGAGGCTTTAAGAGCTACCCCCAGGGATGCTACTTCCACTTCTGTCAGGCACTCTGCCGCTGCCTCCAAAAGTGCTCTGATCTTCATGAGCCAGTCAACTCTGAAGGCACTAAAGAAGCCAAGGACGTTTTTAACTGCTTTTCTGCCCTTGCCCTTGTGAGAAAGGAGGAGACCAATGCCTTTTACAATTCCCTCCTCCACCATCCTTATATCCTTGCCAACCAGGAAGCCTTTGCACCCTTTATTGAGTATTTTGAAACTCAATGAGTTGGTGTTTTTCAGGGAGCACACCGCATCAGAAAAGGCAGTGACTCAATCCAGTGAAACTGCTATAATCAGGTAAAAGATGGTCTGATCAAGACCACCTCTTCCTTTGATGGGTGGCATAGCCAATTTGCATCAAGAGTCTGGGTTCATAAGCCCAAATTCAACAAAATAATGGTGCATTTAAAAAACCATCAAGCCATCTCTTCCTGGCTCTTCAAGACTGGCATGAAGTCCAAGGGCAACCCCCCAAGAAGACTAAGGCGGTAAAAAAATATACTGAAATCAGCAAGGTGGTCCTTGCCTACTATCCCAAGGATAGCAAGCTTGAGCATCTCCAAGCTATCTCAGTTGCTCTTTCTACTAATATTTGAGCCTTTTTCCAATAAACACTATTTTATCTTCTCTCTTATTTCTTTTAATTTTATTACTTTTTGACTTTTTTTAGTATTAAGTACAATTCTATGCTTATTTTAAAGTATAGTTTATAGTTATAATAGATAAAATTGGTTGTTTTTAGGTATATTTTAACTTTTGGGCTTTATGCAACCTTGTTGCTACTAATTGACCCCATTTTTTATTACAGATTTGGAATTCTGAGGCTTTTTAAGCCTATAAATGTTTTTTAAATTTATTTTTTGAGAATTTTTGGGGTTATTTTTGGTGTTCAAAAAATCTAAAATTTTAAAACCAGTTTTTCTTAGTTGAGATGCCGTAAATTGAAATGGCATTTTTACTATAAAATCACAATAGCAAAAATTGAGATGGTGTATTTCAAAATAGTGTTTTTTAAGATGCCGTTTTTGAAATGGCTGTCCTACCTGTTCTTATTTATTTTTTATTTTTTATTGTTGTAAATTAAAAACATTTACATATGAAGAAAAATATATCTGGATCAAATTTGACTGAAATCAGTCAACTACAAAAAATTGATGGAATATCTTCCTGCCCCAAATATCATATATATGCTATGTTTGATATACTATACATTATACCCCAATAATCTTAACCCATAAAGTTATATTAATAGTATATTTCATTCATAAAACTATCACTTTGAATTATCAGAAAGACTATGAACTCCAGATATGCTTTATTAAGTGAGTCTTCAATTATAATGAAGCTCAAGGATTTTAAAAAAAGGAGAAATTAAGATGGTACTATTAGGCAAAGAAGGTACTGATGAGAAGATGTCACAATATGGAATTAAATCAGTCAATAAGACTTGCACATATAAAGAGTATGGTCAAATGATTATATGATTGTTTAATTGTCTTGTTGCGCTTATCTTAATTGATTGTAAGCTTGACTTTGGGCCCTCTAAAAGTGGCAATCAAGTTGTCTATTAATAGTACATATTACTCTGCCATTACTTTCAGTAATTTATTTGGGATGTGGCAATACAAAGTCACTTTCCTGATTAATTTAATCACATGAAACTGATTGCTCTGCTGCTACATTATATTTCATATGTCACTGCCTCCTCTCTTTTATTTGGGAATTTCTCTTTAAAGTACCTTCTACCAGCCAACAGGTGAATATCCAAAACCCTCATATATACCCTCATTGATTATAATCAAATAACAGCTTTGCATTTATAATTCTTATTTCTTCTTCCTTATACTAGAGGCTTACTATATCACATAGGTACAATATCAAAGAGCTAGAATAGTATAATAATTGATTTTAAATCTTTCTACTAAGCAACCACATCCACAACAGAAGGCCTGGATCCTAGATTAAGAGGATGACTATGATGATCAATTAGAGGTCATAAATCATGACCATCCCCTGAAAGTTAATGGACCTCAGGTTTATCATTAACAGATGAGTCCATTTTTCAAAAGCTTATTAGAAGTCCTGCCAATATTTTTGATAGCAATAAATAATGTCTCTGGTGTACTGTAAATCTCTGTAGAAAATACAGGGTTGATAGGAATCCTCCCCCAAATAGTTTTCCTATGACAGTGCTGCAGATCCTGAATGGATTAGACATTAAGTTGTCCACTTAGGAATCAAGCAACAAAACAATTGTGAAATTTCTTCCTCTCAAGACGGTTTTAATAAGGTTAAATATGTTTAAAACGCCCATAAAACAGGTGCTTGAATGGTCTTTGTTGAGCAACTTGTGATATTGCTGGTATGTTCAAAGGTTTATTGAAACTGTAGTACAATCTAGCCAGCGGCTGCAATCTATCCAGGTGTAACTAAGAACTTGTTGCTATCCTTTCAGGTGTCTATATCAATATATACTGCAACAACCCTTCTTCTTGTACTTTCAGACAGTTCTTGGTGGCTACCTTTGCAATAGGTCCATCTTTGCTAGCTACACCTATCCTGATTGGCTGTCCTTGACATGTGATATGCTACTGGCCTTAGCAGGCGTCCATGGCACTTCAGCTACAGCCTACGCTCTTCATGAGCTAGCCTACTGTCATTTATTGATTGGCTGTATCTTACACACCTATTATTGTGCTGGGAAACTATACTGTATTTAGTTGATGCTTAGAAATTGTCCCTGTTCAGCCCTCCTACATTGGAAGGTAGAATTACGGTATTCCATTTGCAGGGTTTAATCAGTGATCCTTTTCTGGTTGGCAAACCTGCTTATTAATGCAACAAGTCAAATTAGGGATTATATGCCGTATAATAGCAGACTCAATCCATTAGTAACTCAAAGGATTATCTGCTGTGTAATACTGACCTGAATTAATAAGGAACCCAATTATACGCTGTGTAATACTGATCTGAACTCGGTATTTCTTAGCCATTTGTATAGCACTTGTTTGATATGAACATACAAGTCCATCAGGCTGTGTGGGGCTGAGTTGATACAACATCCAGTAGGGTAGAATAGGTGATATACAATTGATGATTTAGTGATTAAACGCTGTGTAATCAGTGATATTCATTATATTAGCTAACATTTATACGGCATATAATAGTTACATCAATTATAATAAAGCAAGCAATATATGGCGTATAATCACATCACATTGGGATAAATATCAGTGATAATATGGTGTGTAATTGTTACATCTATCATAATAAACTAATAATTACACAGTGTATAATAACTACACTTGATTAAGTGATAACCAAATGATAATACGGTGTATAATTGTTACATCTATTATAATAAACTAGCAATTACACAGTGTATAACTGCCATATCTATTAATATAATGATGACCAGTGATAATACAGCGTGCAACTGATTAGGATCTGCATGCAATGATTAACCTGATAATTTGTGGTCAATCAGCCTAATCTCACAGTCTTTCACATGTGCTTCAGACACAGGCTTTACTTCTGAGGTTAATTATAGAAACAAAGCAAATAGAGCCACATGCCTCCATAAGGAAAGCCACGTGAAACTGGTTGTTCCATTGCGCGGGAATTTCTAATTTGCCTGGCCACTCTCCTCCATTAGGAAAGTCCTTCTGTCTGTGCCTCCTTTCCCCTGGTGTAAATTCCCCGCCCTATACTATATAAGCATCTCACTATCAAATAAAGCACTAGTTTTGTCACAATACCTTATATTATTCTGTCCTATCTAAAGCTGTCACTATACCATCTACAGGTATAGTACTAAGAAATAGATTCCTGACTAACTGTTTGTAGAAATTAGCACCCCTTGTTGCTACAAATACGACATTAGCGCTCATATCTTTCCACACCAACAGCCCCCACCCCCACAGTCCTTTAAATGAGGAGGGAGGAATGCCCCTGGCTGAGCTTTCTGCCATTTCTTCCCCCTATCACCAGGCAGCGGCCTTCACTACCGCCAATGCTATGCTTGAGAAGAGCAGGCGCTCCCTATGGCCTGCCCCCTCTTAGCCACTTCATGCCAGAACATCAGCGTCCCCAAGGCATTGTTTTTGGTCAACCCTTGATCCTGTAAGCCCCTGCCCCTTTGGAGATAAACGCCAACTCATCTCCTTCTGAGGACGCCATCTGCAGCACCATCTAAGCCATGAATTCTGGTGCTGCTGGCAATGATGCTTGCTCTTAACATCTGGCTATTAAGCAACCTTCTGCTGATAACTCCCTGGTTTACTTTCAGAACCTCTCCCAGGTCAACCCTGACCAACTTTGTTGTGACCTCTGCACTGTCAAACATATCAAGGACTATTTACAACAGTTCACTTACCCTGCTTTATGTCATAATCAAATGCACCTGGGTTGCATCCAAAGCCTAGTGCACAACCAAGGAATACTGGTATCCAACCAACAAATGTTCCTCCAGGTCCTTTACTTGGAGCTTGGCAATACTTTCACCACTGTGAATCAATACCTGGCCAAAGTTAACAATACCCATAATACCATGCTGAAATGGGTTGACGCCATTGAGAGGGGAATAGCTAAACTAGTTCCAGTGCATGTGGTACAGACCCTCGCCCATCAGGGTGTAGACGCCAATTGGATTAGTGTGGTTACCATCCATGTGCTTACAACTGGCCCCATGGTTTGAAGCCTGCTCATGAGGTGGAAGTCCTAGCCCATTGCCTTGCCACCATCCCTTTGTTCACCCCCACGTCTACTGCTACAGACAACTCCCCCTCTAGCCACCTTCTTAGCCGTGACATCATTGAGCTCTTTGATCACTACAAGAAGATACAGACAGAACTGGTCCAGCAAAGCGCCAATTTTGCCTTCCTGTTTGATGGCTACCACACTGTGTCAGAGCTTCAGGATTGTCTCAAACTTTGACAATCACATGACAGAGAAGATAGCCAGACCCAAGCCAGGAAGGACAATGAGGTGATAGCCTTGCTCTAAGCTCAGCTTTCCACCCATGAGAAGCACATTACCTCTCTGGAAGATGACTTGGATATCATCCGTCAAGAGAACAAGGTCTATCAAGATGAGCTGGACAAGCAGCGGCTTCTTCTGGACGCCTTACAGAGCCAATTAAATAGAATGGACAGTAGATTATTACCACCAACTTACAGGCTATGTCTATCAACTCCAAGAGTCTCCACAGTCCACTAAGGTACTCCAGCCCTGAGTTCTATCATAGCTACAGAAGCAATGATGACCACCCTTGGTTGTCTCCCAACACTGTACAAGTATTAGAGCCAGTACTGGAGTCTGAGGATGACGTCCTGGCCACCCCTGAAGCTTCTGGAGCTGCTCAAGACAGAGAAGGTGAACACAAAGCCCAGTGAGAGGAAAATTGTTGCCGCGCCTCTGAGGCTAGGTTTGCTGCCTCCACTCTCAGCTGTTCCCGTCTCACCTGCTCTCCAGTGAGGATCACACCTGCTCCCCTCCAACATGGCTCCAACAACTTCAAGCCCGTCAATCTCCTCAAGTTTTACTGCAAGAGAAATGTGGCCATGTTCTTACGCCTATACTAGAACTCCATGTATGGCGCTGATAATGCCATGAGGGATTCCACAATCATCAACTGTCTGGATGCTGAGACTCAAACCATTATCTTGCCACGTCTCCCTGAGACTGGCTGGACTTTTGCCAACGTCTCCAGGGCCCTAACAGAAGAATTTGGTAGCCAAGAAGCCCTTCTTGGTTGCAAGATGGACTTCACTGACACTAAGCTAAAAGTGGGGAACCCCTAGAAGACTTTACTTCTAGGTTCTATCTTGAAGCTCAAACCCTGTTGTCTATGAGCGTGGTACAATTTATTGATGTGCAGTCAGCACTCCTCAAATCTGTACGTGTCAACCAGGAGCTATCCCTGGCCCTTAAGTCAGGCATCTACAACGCCTGCACCATGCCCAATCTGATTTTCCTTCTACACACCTATAAGGAGGAGTTTGAGATCCCTCTCCCTGAAGGCTGTCCCCATCAGCAAGCTGAGTACAGACCCCACGCGGCTGTGGAGATGCCCAAGCCTTCCAACAAGGTTGGACCTGCACCAGCCAACAACACCCCCTGTACTTGCTTCAAATGCAGTATGGCTGGCCACTTCTCTTGGGAATGTAAGAACCCTTGCCAAAAGGTCCACCATGTAGGCATGGAAGACGCTGAGGAGGACTACGCCAGGGACGCCAATATTGAGGAGGACAATGAGGATCAGTAAAAAAACTACTAAGCAGCCAGGACAAGGAGAAATCCTTGGCTGCCTTTGTAATTTTGACACCCTCATCTCCCCCATACTGCTGCCCCATGACAAACCTGCCAAGAGACCTGCAGCTTTACCTTCCTCTGAGGCAATCCCTAAGGACAAACCCTCCCTGATTGACTTTGACTCCCAACCAATACAAGAGGATGCAGAGTCTGAAGGAGTTCAAGAGGACCTCTTATATCAAGTCCTCACTGTTAACACTCAAACTCATTAGACTACACTTCAACCTGAGGTGGTGATTCCCCAAATAGCTTGGAAAATAGTGTCCTTACTATATTCCAAACAACTGGCTCAACCAGGTGTTGAAGTCACTCATGATAAGGACAGTGCTGAACAACTGGTCAAGCTGCTTTGGACAGTAAACATCTCAACCCCGCTAAGGTCCCTCAAGGAAGAAAGCCCAGCTGTGGGAGCTGTCATGGCTACCTTCCTGGAGAAGTTCAAGGGACTGAGCTTCCACCAGGTCTCTCAGATTGTGGAAATCAGAGAGGACTGCCAGGATTGTACCTATATCAACCTGGTAGTGAACAAAACCCACGTTTGGGCCATACTAAATACTGGTGCTCCTGGGAACATCATATCCTCATGGCTGGTTAAAAAGCTTAAACTGACACCAGACCTAGCCTATCATAAAGAGTTTGGTACCTCTGGGCCACTGACCACTAGAGCAAAAGGAGCCTATTATTCCCTCCCTCTTTGCTTTGGGAATCAAATGGTCACTTCTCCTGCTATAGTTCTGGAAAACAACAGCTACAACATTTTTATTGGGACTAGCTTCATGGTCCAGTACAGCACTGTAATCAACCATGAAGACCATATGTTTGGGATATTGGGCCACTCTATCCTCATGTTATATCATGGAGACCGCCCTTTTGACCTACTCTTAAGCCGTCTGTCTACATCAACCTGGAGTACACAGATGGAGAACTTCCAGTGGCCTATACACTGTGTAGTAAGAAGGTTAAGGTGCTACCTCTTAGTTGAGAAAGCCAAAGGAATCCCACTCTACGTCTCCTGTAATATGACTACCCCACCTGGCTCTCAGGTGATCCACAATACAGGCCTCTTGCTGGCTCTACCTGCTGGTACTCATGGATAAATCTTTGGTATCCATAATGGCTCCAGACTAGAACCATGAGTTTCACCAGGCATCCTCATGCCAAGTGAGAAGGAAGTGCTCATACTCTTGGCCAACATGAGTTGTGAAGCCATGGTTGTCTCCAAGCACCAACTCCTGGCTTATATACAACTGGAAGAGCATGACAACCTTCAGGAGACCGCCACCTTTGAGGACTTCTCTGAGCTTGGCCTACCTGTGAACAACCACTGGTGCTAGCAGTCATAAGCTTTGACTCCCTAACTGGCTTCTCTGAAGAGCAAAAAAATCAAGCCATGGATCTCTTTGCTCAGTATAAGAATGTGTTTGCCAAGGATTACTATGACCTGGGCAAGGCTGCAGATGTTGCCAATCATATTGACACCCAAGGCAGCCCATCTATCTGCTCCAGACCCATACAGCGTAGTCAAGCCAATCATGCCGTAGCCAACAAGGAGCTCCAGAAACTATTAGGATCTGGCTTACTGGTCCCCAGTAAAAGCCCTTGGGCTTCCCCTCTCCTGATTGTCAAAAAGAAGAATGGTAGCAACCATGTGGTGATCAACTACCACTGGCTGAATGCTGCTACCAAGAAGGATTCATATCCTCTCCCTTGCATTGACAATACATTGGATCAACTGGGTGGCGCCAAGTTCTTCAGTGCCATGAACCTTATTAGTAGGTACTGGCAGATTGATCTACCCCCCGCAGACCAAGAGAAATGTGCAATAATCACCAACCAAGAGCTGTTTTAACCCACAAGGAAGCCCCAAGGTCTGACCAATGCCCCAGCTACCTTCCAACAGGCTATGGACGCAGTAATGGGTGACCTCAAACTCACTAGCGTCCTGGTTTATCTGGATGACATTAATGTGTTCTCTTAAACTTTTAATAATCATCTGTAGCACTTGGAAGAAGTCTTCCAGAGGTTACTTGCAGCTAATCTCAAGCCCAAGCCTCCCAAGTGCAACTTCTTCAAGGAGCATCTTGAGTTCTTGGGATTCATTATTAGTCAATATGGACTCCAGCCTGTACCTCTGAAGGTGGAAGCTATTGAGAAGATGCAGATCCTGTTCAATAAGCAAGACGTGCAGATCTTTCTGGGGATGATTGGGTACTATTGCTGCTTCATCCCCAACTTTGCATCCCTGGGTGACCCTCTTTTTCAGCTCCTCTGAGCTGATAAGGAGTTCTTCTGGAGCCCAGTGTGCCAATCTGCTTTCAATGCTCTCAAGGAAACACTGACTGCAGCCCCCATTATAGTCTACCCTGACTTTTCCAAGCTGTTTGTGGTTCATACGGATGCTAGCCTGACTGCAATTGGGGGTGTCCTCTCCCAACTAGATCCTCATGAACTTGAACACCCTGTTAGATACTGCTCATGTACGCTTAATGTTCACAGGGGAACTACACTGTCACCAAACAAGAGTGTCTGGCTGTGATATACTCCTACCAAAAATTCAGAGTCTACCTCCATGGGGTACATTTCACAGTTGTAACAGACCATGCCTCCCTGAAATGGCTGAAAACCCTCAAGAACCCTGAGAGACGTCTGCCACATTGGGCCATTAAACTTCAGGCTTATGACTACAAAATCATTCATCAAGCTGGAGCAGCCCGCCTTAATGCTGACTTTCTCTCTTGCCTTCCCACTGTTTCCTTAGTATCCCCATGGCTGACATTCTCTATGACAATCTTATGGAGGATCCTATTTGTGGGGGAGGAGCCAGTAGAGATACAGAGAGCTCTCAAGAAGTTAGCTGTTGATACCAAGGTCTCTAAGGGACAACTCCTACACCATTAAGGAGCCCCATTCTTGGTAATTGATCACTAGAGTACACGCTCAATAAATGTGTGCTGCTCCTAGCAATCAAGAGTAATACCCAATGAGGACAACAGCCCAAAAAAACAAAAGTCTAATTGAAAAATTACATGGGTTGTTGTCCTGTTTGCAATAGTGATGCACCAAAGTATGAGGAATAAGAATGAAGGAACAAAGTCTTTATTGGAGACTGACAAGACTCTTCCAATATCTCATCAACTTTTCTACCACCTGAATGGCAGCCAGGAAACACAACTGGTTACCTACAGATCCACAAAGCCAATGACCAAGGATTGGGCAATGAACCCCCACCAAACAAGACATGTGATTGACCCCAATGTCCACAGGAAAGGCAACCCCCAAGAAGATAAAGTCCCACAGAAGACTCTTTCAAAGGGCATACTCTACTGGGACCTGACCACCCACCCTGTAGAAAACAGACAAGGCCCACTCAAGGAAGACTCCCATGTTCTCCTCCCGCTTGGTATCACAGTGGTTGATCCCTTGAAGAATAAGGTTACCAGCCATCACCATTGGTACTAGATGAGCAGTACCCCCCACTGTGTAAGACTTCAACACTTCATGAAAGGCTCACCAAAGGCGATGCTCAAAGTTGTCAGAGGTCTTCCAACTGACTGGTTGAGCCTCTGTAATCCCAGGTGTTGCCCAAGCGCAAAGGACTGACTTCACTATGTTGGATACTATCCCCTGTTGCACAACTGAGAGCACTTGACCCTTGAATTGGAATTCATTCAACTGAGTTTTCAAGTATTCTTCTACCCCACACATGGAAAACCACCTATGAATACTGTTACCCTTTTGCAACCCAGTTCCTGTCACCTTCTTGGGCTCACTCAAAGCTAGGAACAGCACAGCAAACAATGGGTCTGTTCCCCCTAATGCCAGCTGAGGCACCAGTAGCTAATCTAGCTGAACCCCCAAGTCCAGATAGCTGTCGTCCACATCATGCAGGACTACCTGCTTTGCTGTTGACCTCACCACCTCTACTGGCCTGGTAGGCTTGCATCTTTGGGATTACCACTTGCACCTTCTTCAAGACTCTTCTTGGAACTCCTCTAAAGCTACTGTTTACCATAGCCGCCATCTTGAGACGCCTGCCATTTTAAATCATTTGTCTAATCCAGTGAAGGGAAATGTCACAGATCCTGAATGTATTAGACATTAAGTTGTCCACTTAGAGATTGAGCAACAAAACAATCAAGTGATTGCTTCTTCTCAAGACGGTTTTAATAAGGTTAACTATGTTTAAAACGCTCATAAAATGGGTGTTTGAATGGTCTTTCATATGTACTTCAGACACAGGCTTTACTTCTGAGGTTAATTATAAAAACAACACAAATAAAGCCACCATCCTCCATAAAAAAAGCCGTGTGAAACCGGTTGTTCCATTGCGCAGGACTTTCTAATGTGCCTGTCCACTCTCCTCCATTAGGAAAGTCCTTCTGTCTGTGCCTCTTTTCCTCTGATGTAAATTCCCCTGCCTTATACTATATAAGCATCTCACTATCAAATAAAGCACTAGTTTTTTCATAATACCTTATATTCTTCTGTCCTATCTAAAGGCTGCCACTATACCATCTACAGGTATAGTACTAAGAAATAGGTTCCTGACTAACTGTCTATAGAAATTAGCACCCCTTGCTGCTACAAATATGACAGACAGAGAATCACCCTGAAGTTAATGTAGGGCTGAGAATTCTTGGAGTGCAACCTATTGATATTTTAAAATTCAAAGAAGAAGGTGATATATTCCAAGAGACTCTGCTTACCTGGATGATTAAGAAGTATAATGCTGAAATAACAATTGAAGATCTTATCTTTCAGAGGAGATTATATCTGAATCTTAAGCTTTCATAAGGATAATCTCAGATCAATTTTTGCTAAGACTATCAGAACAAAGTTTACATCAAGTCTGAATGAGTCTAAGCAAATATTTTTGAAACTGCTTCAGAAACATGTACCCATTTCTCTATCTGTTAATGGCTGGATCTCTTCTAATGCTAAAGGGGTTTTAGAGGTAGTTAAACATTTTTCTTACTTGATACCAGAATGTGTTTAATTTTTCTTTAAAATAATCTTGATGAATAGCGTCATACAGGCGGGAATATAGTCAATTCTGCTATTACTATTATTAGTGAATAAAACTTAGCCCTTAAAAGGAGCTATGTTGTTACAGACTCAAAAAATGTGAAAGATGATGGAATACTTGAAAGATATTTCAAGAAGAAGATCTTAATTTTCTTTTAACAGTCAAAATTCACATCTATGTTGATTTTTAAAAATCATTGGTTTAATTGTTCAGGCAGGAGTTATCCAAGGAGTAAAATTACAGCCACTGAAGAAAAATGATATAAAACAGCCTATTGCAAAAGTACATTATTCTCTTTAACTAGCCCTGGATTTCACACAATATTTTAACCAAGAGTCTAATCAGGAGTTTACTAAATGATCTACTGGGAAAGTTCCTTAGGTCAAATTTACTAAGGTTGAAAGTGCAAAATTGAAAATGGGACCCCCAAAAAGTGCAAAAATCAAAACACTATGTAGGGTGCAAAAATAGAAAATATCAAAGATCAAAGTGCAAAAATTTATTTTCTGGAGGTTAACTTTGAAGCAGAATAAAATACAGTTCTTAATATTAAAAAATATATTTTAAATCCATTCTAGACTAAAGAGACCCCAAGAAATTTATTTCTGCAGTAAAAAATTGATGCTAGATAATAAAAAGATTCTTAAACTAGCTGTTTTTAAAAGAATTTTTATTTTAGTTTCAAAATCAAATTTAGACTAGAATTTATATGTAACTTTATTTAATTAAAATATAAAATATGAAACTACACAAAAACGCTTTATAAATTATAGCTTTAATTAAAAAAGTTAATGTTATTTTCAGCTTATGTAAAGCTATAATAATACTTCAGTATAAGCAAAATAAAGGTTTTTCCTACAAGATACAAGCATATGATTTTAGGTATTTTGGTTTATTAGTTATCTTATTTCAATGATAAAAATTATAGAAGTATATCATTAAAATATTATAAAGTACATTACTTTCTTATTAAGCTATACTATATAATTTTATACTTAATAGAAGATATAGTCTTACTCTTATTTATAAGTCACAATATTCAAAGTTATCAAGAATCTACCACTTGCATATTATAAAATGAAGACTTGAATATTTTTATGTTAAAAACACTGTATTTCCAATAAAAATGATATATATAGTTCAAAGTTGTATATCAAAAAGAAACATTTTATACATCTTATTCTACTCTAATACATGTAGTAAAAAGATATACTAGAAGATAATCAAAAGTAATAATAGAGAGAGGATAATAGAAGATAATCAGGGGTAAGAATGTAGAGAGGATAATAGAAGATAATCAAGGGTAAGAATGGAAAGAGGATAGTAAAAGATAATTTAGGATAAGAAAGGAGATAGAAAAGAAAAGAAAGAAAGAAAGAAAGAAAGAAAGGGAGAAGAGAAAAAGAAAAGAAAAGGATAAAAAAAGGAGAAGAAAAGAAGAGAAGAGAAAAGGAGAAGAGAAGAAAGAAAAGAAAGTTTTTTCTACTTGGTATCAGATTTTATATAATCCACCCTCTTAACAACACAGAAATTTTTTAAAAATTTTGAGGGGGAATGAGAGGTGGAAAGGAGAGGTGGGAAAGGAGAAAATTAAAAAGAGAAACATTCAAAAAAAAACTAAGAGCTTATTGCACTTTGATTTAGGCACTTCAATTTATGCACTTTGTTTTGTGCACTTTGATTTTGTCCCCTGAAATAACTTAGGGAAACATAGTACAATATTATATTAATTTAATATTTTTTGAATTTGCCTCTAAAACACACCAATTTATTAATACTTCAATAAAATAAAAACCTACCAAAAAACTTCATTTTTTATATATTTAAATATCAGGTCTTAAAGAATCTAAATGAGGAATTTCAAAAGTTTTATTAATTATTTAAAATTTTATAAGCTTATAAAAAGTGTGACTAAATATAAAAAGTCAATTTTTGATTTCCTCACTTTTGATTTGAGGAAGTTAATAAAACACAATGAATAAAATGTTAATTATTTGTAAAAATTTAATATTAAGTGGTCCTAAATTTTTGGTAACTTTTTGGATTTTGATTTGACTACTTTTCAATTTTTGCACCCATTAAGAAACTATATTTAAATTTTTAAATAATTTTTTATGAGAAAAAATTTTATTTTTAAAAACTAAAGAGCGTAAAATAGTATTTTATATTAATATCTGAACAAAAAAATTAAAAAAATTTGCCTTAAGTTAAAAAAGCTTTTTTAGCTCTTGATTTCTTTTTTACATATAGAATTTTTTTAAAATTTAAACTTTTTTAAATTTGATGTATCAAATATTAAATTAAAGATTTTTTTGCACTTTCAATTTTGTCCCCTCTATTCAAAGGGGTAAATATTTTCTATTTTAAAAGCCAAATTAAATTAAAATGTTTTAAATTGCATCAATTTGGGCACTTTGAACTTGGTTTTTTGATTTTAGCTTCTAGTAAAAACATTTTAAAAAAGTCAAATTTAAAAAAAATATTAAATTTTTTTTGGGAAAAAATTTATTGAAAAAAAGTGCAGAGATCAAAAAATCCATCAATTTAGAGATTTTGATCTCCACACTTCAACTTTAGGCACTTGCCTGATCTACTTGGGAGTTTAACAATAAATTTACCAAGCCCTTCAATCAGGAATTTATCTGGAAACTCACTAAAATGCAAAATATGGAGTTAAAAAAAGAATTTCAGGTTGATGTCCCAAGACTTGTTGCCAAAATATGGAATTGCATCAAATTACTATTCAGAGCTATGCCACTAAATAAAAAAAAACTCATCTGTAAGCAAAAATAACTTTTATTTAAACAAAATAAACTCTGAATCAAGCAAAATTAAAAAAATAAATTTATAATTATTAACAATAGATTTTGGCTCACTTCTAAATTATTCTCAGATGCATTGATTTTGTTTTCATCTGAGATCATGTTTCTTTACAGATGAGCTATTTTTTGCTTAGCATCATAGATTTAAAAACTACTGTATAAAGATAAAATATTTCAATTTGAAGACTGAATATATTTCAAGTCTCAAAGTGTTAAAACTATATTTAGCTGTCCATTGATGTGGCTGTTGGATAATTGACTTCCTATATTAGTTTCTTGAAACCTCTTTCCTAAAAATATGTTGGTTGTGCTTTCTTTCTGTTGGTGAATTCAGATGAGACTTGGATTGTAGATTGCACCTTATTCATCAATGCCAATAATGAAATAATTTTATGTTCAAAGTCCAGATACAAAGGTGGCATCATATATGGATCTAAAACTTTATAACTATCATTTTTCTTGTGTCATTTCTATCAAGGATAAATAATATTCCTTGTCAATTAAAGGTGTCATCAGAATAATAACTCATAAAAGACAAAGCAAATATGTGGATTCATAAGAGGAGCTCACACAGCCTGTCATCACTTGTCTCTCACTGCCGTGAAAAATAGTTCAGTAGTTTTAGAAGCTATGGCAACAACCAAAAATACCTCAGATTTAAACAAAATGGTTTCAGATTTAAATAAAATACAACTATCAGGTTAAAATAAACCCTCTGCTAACAGGGTTTTGTGGTGTTAATGGGCAAAATGGGTCAACACAGCAAAGAAGCGTTCACGCGCAAAGCAAAACCATTCAAAATATAATCCAAAATACATGGATTCACAAACAAAATGATGTGAGTTGACTTTTGGTGTACATATGTTTATTATGTGAATTGGTGACAAAATATGCCCAAGCAAGGTGTGTCAAAACTCAATTCAAAAACAAAAACACAATAGCAACTCACTATATAAGCAAAATCACTCACTCAATGTGTACAATGGATTTTAATCAAGAATGATACCAATGTATCTAAAATAAGACACAAGATCTGGAACATAAATTTTAAAAATATTGTGTTGGGTGCTTAATTTGACGTAAAATCTTGGAAAATGGGTGGAAAGTATGTTGGCTGTTCTAAAATGGGTGTTGTAAACCCAGAAATAACTAATTAAGAAATAAAAAATCTATAATTGGGATATTGGGAGGGAAAAATATTAATTAAATATCCATATTCAGATAAAAGCAAGAATTAAAATTAGGGAGTAACTTAATTGAATTTTATTTAGTATTTTATTAAATTGTAAAATGGAAGAAACATAGCAACATAGTGACAATGCACCTGTTGTGCACTGCGGTTGCGGTCACCCTTGTGGGTCAAAGAACAGAGTTAGTGAAACACAAATGGCTACTCAGGAAGAAGACAGGAGAGGAGAGTTTGATAGTGACGCTGCACTGATACAGCTGGTTCAAGGAGCACAAGCTGCTAGGGTGCAGAGCATCAACCCTTGGGTCCCCAAGCTGACCTGGAAGCCCACCAAGGTTACTACAACAAAAACAGCTAGAAACAAGGAGGTAGAACTTACTTTGTATGTGTTTGACGTTGTGTACCGGCAATAGTTGGTTTTGTCAGCCATGCTGGAGAAGGTGAAGCCTGTACTTGATACTAGCTACAAGCTCTAAGTCAGTCATGGTAATCAGGAAGAGGACAAGGAGACTGAGTTCTTCAGAACTGATGAGGGACAGTTAGTGCTCAAAAAGGTTGCAGCCTTCTACACCAAGGTACCCATGCCCTGTGTTGTGCCCAATGCCAACAAGTCAATCTCTACCAATAAAAAGCCCGCTCAGAAGCGCATCCCTGACATCAAACGCATCATCCTGTTTAAGCTAATATGTGAATTGGGTGATTACAAGGCGGCTGCGGCCCTTGTTGGGGTGGATCCCAAGTACGCCTCAAAGACCTTCAATAAGTTCATCAATACTGGCCAAGTCCTTGCCGCGGAGAAATCCTTGTGTGTTTCCACTATGCTTGCCAAGGAGCACAAATGGGAAATCCGCCAGTGGATAACCCAAGATTGTCATTTTGAACTGGCAAATATACAGGCCATGGTCAAATCTAATTTTGGGGTTGAGGCCTCAATTTCCTTTTATTATCATTTGGTAAAGTGTATGCAGTTTTCATGGAAAAAGCTCGGGGTATCCCCCTACAATTGTAATAGTCCAGCCAACATTGACATCAGGAAAAAATACACAGAGGCGTACACTGCCCTCAAAGTCAAGGGGACAGTCAAATTTTACTGAATTGATGAATCAGAATTTGTCTCATCTATGTGCAATGCATATGGCTATGTACCCAAAGGCTCCAATGACAGGGTAGCTTGGTGTGCTGTAGTCTGCGCCACAGCATACTAAATGGTGGCTCTCCTTGGTCCAAAGGGGGTCAAGCTATACCAAATGATACTGGGCTCCCACAACAGCCGTACCTTTCTATCATTTCTCTAATTGGTCCAGGAGCACCTGAGGTTTACAAGCCTGGGCTTCATCAATGTAATTGTGCTGGATAATGTTGGTCTTCATAAGGTGGCAGATATTCTCAAGGAATTCCCAATGATTGACACTAGCATCACAGTGGGCCCCCAGAAATTGGCTATGGCAAATTTGCGCCTTCTCTTCCTCCCTGCCTATTTGCCATTCCTAAATCTAATTGAGGAAGTCTTTGGGTGGCTCAAGCGAGTTGTCAAGCAAGGAATCTCAACTGGGACTGAGGACCTGTTTGATTTGCTCCAGGCTGGAATTCACACCCTCCCAGCTGAGACCGTGGCCAAATTCTATGACCAGGCTGAGTCATTTGTCCCTGTGTGCCTAGCCAAACAGCTAATCAATTAAAGGCTTAGCGTGTCCAACTATTTTATATTCTCTAATTTACTATTTAAGATTTATTAATTACATTTTATATATAGAAGCTTCTAAGCCCACTGTCACATTTGGCAAGACCATCAATGGGTAAGTAATTTATTTATTTTATTTTATATTTTTTATTATGACATCTGAGGTTATCCCAAACACTTGATACTGGATTATACAAATATATTTATATCACTTTTGTCAAATAAATATAAAAATCAAATTAAAAAATTAAATGTAAGGTGTAAAAATTAGAATTTATTTTATTAATGTATAATTTTATGCTTTTATGAAAACTGTTTCCGCAATATATTTTACAAACCTTGTTTGCTAAAATAAGACTTAAAAAAATTATTTATAATAAAAATAATCTAAAGTATAAAGATGTTTATTGATATAGAGAAAAAATTAAGAGCACCTATAATGAGTTTGGCGGTATGTACCCACCCCGCAATGGAGGTGGCACACAACCTCCACCGCCACACCAGGGATAGTGGATACACTCTGGTTAAAATACTCCTGCCTGCTGGTGAAAGGGAGTACAGTCAGGTGGGAGTGAAGCAGCAGCTTCTCTGGCGGGGCTGCAAACCCGTAAATTCCAGCCAGGACCAGGGCGTCCTGGATAACGTGGTCCACTGAGTTGTATCCAGGGGGACCTTCTTCCCATCCAATGGAGAGCTGGGCCTTGTTGATCCCAAGAAGAACCCTGTTCAGGTCCTCTACAGATGTGTCCATCCCAAAGTAGAAGAGGGATCCCAGGTAAACAACAAGGTGAAGCCTTTGCCCAGCAAAGGCTTCTGTAAAATCACAGAGCTTATTATACATGGTACTAATCTTCTTGTGCTTTTTCTTGGCAAACATGAGCTCCATGCCAGAGGGACCCCCATCTTGTTGGCACTCCAGGCCAGCCCAAAGTCCGCCAGGAGGATTTTTGTCTTCTTTACGGCTGTTGCATCTGCAACAACCAGTTTTCCTACTGCAGCCCAAAGTTGTCCAAGAGGTAAGAGATGGTATGCTCTACTAGGAATCAGAAGCAAGCAGCCGCATGGGCTTGGCCCATCTCTGGTACATTCTTGAATGAGACCGTCTCCAGGATGTCCCAAACAAGATCAATGGAGTTTACACAGTAAACTCCACTGAGAACCACCAGGTCCAGGCGGACCAGTTGAGCATCCTTGTAAGCAGTCACTGCCCACTCAGATGCCCCCTTGGCATGTGTCAGTCTGGCTAGTGTATCCCTTGTAATTGGAAAGGTACCATGGACTCTGTCTTCAAGCTCCTGCAAGACAAGGGGACAGATAGAGCTGTTTGGCCACGTGAGTGGCATAATTTGAATAGAATGTGGGGGAACAAAAGGAACCAGGACCCAGCAGAGGTCACTGTTAATGTTTTCTAACACAAAAAAAGGTATTTATTTTGATATTTTTATTAATTATAATTTTTTATGTACCTTTGCGGGTTTCCTCCTTGCCTGTGGCTTTGGCAGGCTTTGCCATTCTTGGCGCAAGCAGTTGTGTGGGAAATTCTTTATCCTCTGTGCTTGCCTGCTTGGTAGGTTTTAGGTGGGTATACATTTTGGGGACATCTGTCCAGACAAACAGTGCGGAGAGGGCAAAGGACTTGAATTGCAAGCCCTCAACCACCGTTTTTTATTGTTGAGCAGGCACTCAATGGTCTTCTCTGATGTGTCGGGCATTTTGGTCATTAATGCCTTTGATGTCACCCTGTCAAGTTTCTTGCCTTTGAGGACAGCAGCCTTCACCTTTGCTTTGACCTTGTAGTCAATTTCTTTGATCTCCGCAACTGCAGAGTCAAGGTCCTTTATCAGCTTCTCCAATTCTCTCATATTATTTTTTACTAACCTTTCCATATGTTTTTATAGCTTTCACCCCAATAAAATCTGTATTATTCTGATACTATTGCCTCTTTGTGTATCCCTGTTTGTTTTCCAATTTACTACAGTATCCCATTTTTTAGTCATTGTGTATATGTTTTACGCTCAACACAATATGTGTTATTTGCTTTGTGTTGGCATTGTTTCCTTAATTGCCATATTATTTTTGGCGCTTTGCACAGCCCCTTGTGAAAATATTAACAAGAATTTGGTGATCAGCTAAATTTGAATTAGAAAATTATAGGTTAACTGTTTTTAGATAAAGTTGTTACTGATCCAAATTCAAAAGCTTAATGATAAACTTTAAGCCAATCAGGAGCCAAGTGATACAGTGATTATTGTGACATAAAGGGTCATTCAATAATTCTTTGATGCATGTGTGCTAATTAATATTATTGGCTAGATCTTTTGCCATTGTGCACCATTGCTGCTGTGGCAATTTGATGATGGTCTAGAGCTAACCCAGCAGCTGATTGGGCACTAGTCCATCAACAACTTGCCATAGCAGCAATGGAAAAAAATCTAGTCAATCATATTAACTAGCGCACATGCATCAAAGAATTATTGAATGACCCTTTATGTCACAATAATCACTGTATCACTTGGCTCCTGATTGGCTTAAAGTTTATCATTAAGCTTTTAAATTTGGATCAGTAACAACTTTATCTAAAAACATTTAATCTATAATTTTCTAATTCAAATTTAGTTGATCACCAAATTGTTGTTAATATTTTCACAGGGGGCTGTGTTTGGGTACTAAAAATAGCTGTGTTCTGGATCTAGATACACAACATAGTAAATATATGATGTTATAGAAATAAGCTGAACATAAAAAATAAACCAACTATAAACAAAGAGAACATGAATAATTGAAATTAAAAATAAAGATAATATAAGCAGAAAATTTTTGGCAACAGGGGGGTTTATTGGGACAGGGAAGAGTGATGCCTATTAGGCAGAATAGCGCGGGAAGGAAGACATAGAGGCAGTGCTGGCCTGGGGGGTCTGGAATTGGGTGGGTGGGGCTGGAAGATGGGGGATAGTGGTGGCAGGGGTGGAGGCAGGAGGATTTTGTGTGATGGCTGCCATATAACACTTGTTATATTCCTCATCCATCATTGGCTGGATGGGCTGGTAGGTGGCTGTGGCACAGGGTGGGAGGTGCTTATCCTTACGTGATTGTTTGCCCATGTTCACGTGGAAAACCATTTGGGTGAACAAGTCAGTCACCATTTGGTGCCCAAAGAGAGTATTGTGGTCAAGAACCCCAAAATAAAGATCATTATAAACCTGAGGGTGGCGCTCCTGTAGTGTGGATCTGATGTTGAAGAAGACAACATCACCCAGATGGATGTCTGCATGGCCGGTGGGGTACACAGAGGCCTGGTGCCCGCGTTCCTGGATGGCCTTGAGGGTGGTGGAGCTACTCTCCATCTGGTGGCTTGAGAAAACCTGGTACTTGGAATTTGAGCCATCCCAGGAGTCAAGTAATCCACCAAGGATGTTGTTGTACTTGTAGCCATTGATAAACTCTGGGGTTTCCTGATAGTAGACAAAACCCTTGGCTGAAACAGCCAGAAACACACCAATGAAAGTTCCCTTCTTGACCTTCTTCCTTTCTTTTTGGGTGGCGGCTCTTCCTTGCTTGCCAAAATCATCAAAAGCTATTAATAGCTTATAGTAGGAGATAAACATGACATCATCAGACAAACTTGTCAGGCATTTGACTAGGGTTGATTTGATGCAAAGATCATATGGGGAATCCTCAGTGCCATCCCATTGGTTGCCAGCAACATTGGTAATAACCTATATCAAAGCCACCTTTTCATGCATCCAGAGTTGCATCATGCACTCAGACACCCAAATGCCATGGTGTGTAAGTTGCTTCTGGACCTGGGTCAGGGGAAGCTTGGGGTCCTGCTGAAGGAGGTCAAGCACAATTGGGTACGCCTCAGTGATTTGTGACTCTGGGGCTTCTTGGCTGTCCCAATCAGATTCCCTTTGTTCATTAGGTTGTTGAACTCCCACATTATAGTGGATTGGGTAAATTTCAATTGGCTAGCAATGTGTTCCCAGAACAGATCCTGAAAGTTCAGCATCACAATTTCCTGAAGAATCTGAGCAATAATTATTCTGTGTTTGGGGTGCTGGGATGGGGGAGCTGAAGCCTGATTAGCTGTGGTGGGCAGGTTGGGTGGTGGCAGGATGTTGTTCCAAATCAAGGTTGCCATCCTGATTAGTTGGTTGATGGGCAGCTTGTGCAGGGGTGGTTACAGTAGCAGGGGCAGAGCTAGACACTATGTGACTAATGAACAAGTCAAAGCCATAGTGGTTGGGGTCAGGTATAGGTCAGCTTCCTCATTACCTGCCTCAAAGACATGGGTATAAACAGGTGCCTCCACACCCTGAGCCTCACCTCCATTGAAGCTGGTTTGGCTGCTGGCGCCGTCAAAGATATTGCTGTTAAAAACCATTGTAAAAAACCTAGGATAAAATCACTAAAAGTAGAAGTTTAAAAATTTATGATTTATTTTCATTTTAATCAACATTCTATATTTGGAAGGTTCTCAAAACCATTCCTTACAAATCAGGATCCCTGAAAATGAATAAAATGCCTCTGTTCCTAAATTGGATAGCTGTTGATTGGCTGTTAAACTGACATATTTCTTTTTAGGCTGCTCACACTACACATCTTGTGTGACTTTATTTTGTTTCAAGCTTGTTAATCTTGCTTCTAGATTGCCCAAATTTTGTTTCATTTTAGTCCTTCTTTTGGTGCCTTATAGGAATCCAGATTGGATTATAATATACTATGGGATGGCATCCATCCATCTCACTTGTTGTGTCAGTTCATTTTGTTTGTGGTTTGGATTACACCACTTGATGTTTGATATAATTTTGTATTATGGGCAAGTAAAATTTTTTATTTGACAGTTCATTTATTAACTGAAATTTTATAAGTTAATTGAATCCTGAATCTTTCATGACTTGGATTTTGCTCAAATCTGGAACCATTTTGTTAAAATCTAAGGTATTTTTGGTTGCCGCCATAGCTTCTAAAACTACTGTATGGATGTTAAAAAATATTCTATTCTATCCATATATCCTATGAAGGCTATGAATAACCTTCTTTTACCCCTCAATAAACCTATCATTTATTGTTCTTATATTATTTGAGTGTGATTCTTATAAGTTATAAGCGTCTTAGACCTCAACTTATCCACCCATTTTAACATTGACAAATCATACTATTGATTCTACTTCTAGGTTGCAACCACTATTTAATCTTGCAGTAGTAGTATTTTCTTCTCCAATTACAATATTTTAGTTCTTTCAAAGATATAGTTTTTATCTTTATAAGCCAATACTCTTGTGCCCCAATCCAAGAATCTAACAGTGGCAACTGGGTGAAACTTTACATATTAATACTAGGTACTTTGGTTAAATTGGATGATTTATTCAACGTTTATAGACAGATTAAAGCTTATTAGTGAATATGCATTTCTTGGATATAAGAAGGTTAAGGATCTTAATATGCTGATATATTTCTTAATGATATTTGAGAAAGCAACTAAAACTATATTCTCAGCTACCAGAAGATCTGTTTCAGTGAGTGTATTTTCTTAATTTGAATTCCCCCTGTTTTGGATCCTTTTTAAGATGATCCTAGATTTATTACCAGAGCAAAAAATGTATTGCTTCATAAATTCAACAAATATAAATATGTTAATTAAAATAAGTTCTTTATGCAGCTTCAATGTCTCTTTACCCTCACTTCATTCTCAGTTACCAGATATTAACACCAAACTAGATATTTGATAAGTAAGTGGCTAAAAGCTGAGTATATCAAATATGGAGAAAAACAAAACAAGCAGAGTCAGCTGTAACCAAAGAGTCTATTGGGTTTTTAACCAGCCAATTTATATGAAGAAGAATGGAAAGGAGGAGCTATATCAATATATTTCATGAGATACAGAGCTTTTTGATACAATTATCTAGATGTAAACATTAAATTTGGAAAAAATCAAGTTAATAAGTATACTCAGTTGTCAAAATTATCTATAAAGTACTTAAGAGTACCTTTCATGTTATCTTTAACAGAAAGGATGTTTTCTCATACCAGATATATTATTTCCTAAACAAGAAGAAGACTTAATATAGATAGAATTAGAACTCAAATACTTCTGAACAACTAGATTATCTTTTTTAAATAAATAAATCTCTTTATTTTTGGTATTATATTACATTTTTAATCTTTTATTTCATATTTAACTTAGCTGTTGGTGTCAAGTGTATACCTTTTTAAAGTACATGAAACAAGATAAAGGAGGAAATTAAGAAGAGGTTGATATTTTTTTATGTGAATATATAGTATTATATGGAATAATGGTTAGGTGTATACTGTCTATGTAAGTCACAGAAACCATGAGGCTTGTCCAGGTAGTTATCCTTTTAGGATTTAAAATGTTTGCCCCCTGTAAAACATGGGGGTGTATAAGGAGTGTCATCAATTACTTGCTTGTTAGGTTAAGTATTGGAAAAACAATTACCAAAGAGAGATAAATTGCAGATGCTGCAACATCGTAGTTTTAAACTATGCTGTTGATTTAAATCTGCTTTGATATTTTTAAATATTTATTTGAAATAAAGGGACTTGATGAAAATTTATCATTTAATATTGATGCTGAGGTTTGAAATTAAGTCAGCATCATAAAATGTTCTCTATCCTGGAACATTCACCTGTGTGATAAAGTATCCTGGAACATGGATTAAAGCCAAGGCTTTTTTGAATATGGTTTTAACCAAAAAAGTTATGATGCTCCCAGAAGCACAGGATTGATTTTAAACAGCTAAAAATGAGAACATGCATATCTGCTCAATTTTTCAACCATGGCTATATCCAATTATTCAGGTCTTGATTTTTAGTGCCAAAATTATTCCTTAGTTAGATTATCTCTTTCAGAAGATTCATTTCATACTGAAGAGTGCTAAATACTGTTGCAACATCTTCAATTACTCCCTCTCAGGGTATTAACACCCCAAGTAGTTCACTAAATAAATTACCAAATGGCTTGCTGACTAATCATTAAGTCAGTGGCACCACTGTCATTCAACCATCTATTATGGGGGACACACAATCCAGATCCTAAGCAGAATACAACTTGAGTAAGTCTTGTGACTTAAGAGAAACATTACTCAGATAAGCCCCATGACTTCCATGGACAGTATGTGTCTTTCCATGATAAAATATAATACCTATATTCATATCTAATAAATTATCATTCTCTTCTATAATTTCCCATTTATCTTGTTTATTATACTTCCCAGAAGTATATACTCAAAAGTGGTAGAACAGGTAGATTATCCACACCTACACAACTTTAAGGAAAAATTCCTCCTAAGAAAAGGATCCAACAAATGGCCCTCCCTGCAGGTTGGAGAGACTACAAAGAGGGACAAGACGTCCCCACAGGTTTCACCATCTTCAACAACGTCCTTGTACCCATCAACCAGTAAAATGCTCTCAAAGCCTGCAGACTGTTCCCTACCACGCCAACCACAACAGCGCCTATGCAATCTGAGATACCCAACATTGTGTTTCAATGCTTATGTACTGCTGAGATTGGCGCCTTTGCAAGACTACGCCGTGAGAATGCCTCTCTTTGGATTAACATCACTAAGAGCAAATTTGAACAAGTGGAGTACCCCCCCAAAGACTCTGGGTCAGTGAGATTGCCCTCCACGTCACAGGGACTGCTTCATGTTTTGTAACCAAATGGCTAGCCCAACACCCTGACCAGAAGGGAAATTGGGAAGTGTTCAAGGCCGCATTCCTCAAAAAGTTCTTTATGAAGGACTCAGACGTGGTGATCATGACAGAACTTCAAACCTTCAAGATGACAGGAAAAATCAAGGAATGCATTGCTGCATACAAAGACCTATATAACTGTGCACCCAACACCGTCAACTTTGATGAACCTGGACCACGCCTGGACTTCTACAATGGCCTTCCCACACACATTAGACGTCAGTCTGATATGACCTGCTGCAAGAACCTTGAAGATGTATTCTTGGAAGGGAAACACACAGCTCAAAAATCTGATGATTTACATGCAACCAACAAGCGCAAAAAGATCCCTTCATCCAAGAAGAATTCTTAACGCAATAAGCAGAACAACCAAGCCAACAACACCCATCCTTGAAACAGAATCACACTGAACAAGCCAACCAGACAAGCAGTGAAGATACCAACAAGGAGGGAAAAGCTCAGAGGAGTTCTTAGGCAAGTTGTCCTCCCCTAATTAACAAGACTTATACAGGGACCAAGATGTGGACTCAATTATCATGATCCAAGTACCCTCCAGCAATTCTCTACTGTTTGACGCCCAAACTGGAAATAAACTCCTCACTTATCCTTTTGGCTTTTGCAGATATCAGAGCACAACACTATTTGACACTGAAGTAGACCAATCCCTTGTCAACAAGAAATTTTCTAACCTCATGAAATTACCCACGGTCCAAAGCAACATCAAGAGAGTTGTCACAGCAGATAATAGAAGCACACCAGTCACCAAGGAAGCAAAGCCCTTCTGCGCTCAAATTGGAGAAATGTAGAATATACTCAGTGGCCCTATCATACCAATCCCCAAGTATGATGTTATACTTGGCCTAGATTGGATGAGAAAGGCCAAACCTCATATTGACTGGGATAGCACTACTCTCATCATATAACAAGGCAAGGTGCATCACCACGTCTAACCAACTCATCTCAAAACACTCATGAGGGACCATGTATTTGTGAAAATCATGGAAACAGAAGAAGAAACTGACCCTAGCAAAATCAATTGGAGCACCTGTACGTACAAGGTTATCCATTTCAAAAACACAGAAACTTGACACAAACAGGCCCCCATGAGAGACCAGCTAGTCAGTGAATTTCCCTCTGTATTCCAAGAGACACTACCCAGGTTACCCCCTGATTGGGGTATATAACACAAAATTGACCTAAAAGGGAGTGTACCTAAAGCACAACCTATCTACTGCCTCACACCACAAGAAGACAACACCCTAAAGGCCTACCTCAATGAAGCACTTGAAAAAGGCCGCATACAACCATCAAAGTCACCTTTTGGGGCTGTTGTATTCTTTGTGGCAAAGAAAAATGGAGGACTCTGCCTGGTCACCAACTACAGAGCGCTCAACAAGGTCACAATTAAGAACAGGTATCCCCTGCTCCTGATTGACAACCTTTTTGATGCTCTGGGGGGTCCCAAATATTCACAAAAATTGATTTGGCAGCAGGCTACCACCAAACGTGCATAAAGCCTGAAGACATCTCAAAGACTGCATTTAGAACCAAGTATATTTCCTTCAAATATTTTGTCCTTAATTTTGGTATGACAACGCCCCCAGCACCTTTGTGACCTTTATGAACAAGTTTTTTAATAAACACATCAGAAAACACGCAATAATCTACCTGGACATCATCATCTACATTCCAACCTTAAAACAACACTGGGAAGATGTCTGCCTGGTCTTCTGCACTCTCCAAGAAAACCTACTAATTGCCAAACTGTCAAAATGTGACTTCTTCTTGTACAAACTCCCATTCATTTGTTACATTATTAGCAAGGGCAGAATCAAATTAGACCCAGAAAATATACGTGCCATAAATGAAATGCCAGCTTCAAGAAACAAGAGTGAACTCTGTATCTTCTTAGGCATGATAGTCTACGTTATAAGATTCATCCCTGACTAGGGAGCTTTGACAGCCCCCTGTCAGCCATTGCAGGCAAAACAACCAAGTTTGTCTGGATGCTACTACAAGACCAACACTTTTTCCAACTAAAATAATGTATGGTAACTGCTTCTATCCTCTAGTATCCAAATTGAGAAGGAATATATGAGTTAGAAACCAATTCATCTGACTACGCCATAGGAGGGGTACTCTGTATCCAAACAGCAGAAGAGGACTTCCTCCTGGTGGCGTAAAAGTCAAGAAAACTATCTGACAGAAAACAAAGATACCCCATACATGACAAAGACTTGGTGGTCATAGTACACTTTCTTGTTAAATGACACTATTATCTGAAAGCTGTACAAATAATCATCTTTTTAACCAACTACAAGTCACTTTTGCTATTCAAAATATTATAAAACCTTCAAATAAGACAATCTCAATGGATTATCCTTGTTCAAAGCTACATCATACTAATTTAACATAAACCAGGAAAAGAGTTACTTAATTTATTCTCCCTATTAAGGCTATACCATAGGCATATACTCTGTACAAATAGCAAAGTCCCACATTGACCTGTGTTGATAATAGTAGATCTTCAAGAGTGCTTCCATCTGGTTTAAATATAGATACTTAAGAGAAAGTTCTCAAGAACAAACACTTGTTCAAAAATATAAATGATTCCTTACATTAAATTGTCTTCAGCAGTGACACAGTACTTATTTTCTATAAAATCAAAAGATCAAAAAGATTCTAAATTATCACAGATAACTAGGACACAAATAGAAAAAATACAAATACCTAATACCTCTTTTTATGATCATAAGTTATATATTATATCTAATAAGTCCTCAGCTAATGTGAAACTTGTGAGAATTATGCCCATTATAAAACACCACCTAAGTCTATAACCTCAATACCTCCAGCCCAACTATTCAAAGTATAATCACTATAAATTTTAATACTTGTGACAGGTAAAAAAGAGGACAAGAAGTATATTAAATCCATCATTCAATATGTAAAAATATTTTTTATTGTACAATCCACCAAGTAACACAAATATAACAACATAAGGCAGTTCATTGGAAAGGAAATGATTAGCAAGTTTGATAAACCTTATATTATTATCTCAAATAGTGAAAAACATACCTCAAATGACACAAAATTATACCTTGCCAAAAAATGACATTTGAAACATAAAAAGTAGTCCCTACTGCCCAGAAGCTAATGGTAAATTCAAAATATTAAACATATTGCTAGTTGAGGTGCTAATCAAGTTATCAGGTAACAACACTCTCTTGGGACAGACATACCTCCAACTACACTAATGATTTTTGTATTCAGGTAAATTAAAATACAAATAAGATCTCATGAAAACAATTATATTAGAATTATCCAACCATTCTTATCAGAAGCACAGGATCTCACCTACTTTATGAAAAGGTATAAAAATATAATAATCATGATTTAAAAAAGCCAGATAATATCAAGTACACAAAGATAAAAACTAAGTCAAGAGAGACTTCATAACACTTCAAATTGAGAAGTTCTGATTAAGAGAAATATTTTGATAGTCAACCATGAGCAAAAAAAATTTATCCTGTCCTAAGAGAGATCAATATTGTTATGGAAGTTAAAGCCAATAACACTTATCTTCTCAAAAGAATTGTATCTCAAACAATATTTAAACTGATATATTATAACCAAATATCCCTATGAAAGGTCATAAAATCCCAAAAAGACTCATATATGCCATTAATTAAATCCAAAAAAAATCAATACCAATCTTTTGTATTAGATAAAATCAACAAGTTAACCAATGCTTTGCCTTCTAATACACCAGGGGGAGATGCTGTAACATATTTTATTACTTCTTCTTGTTAAATAATTTCCTCAAGAAATCACTTTATCACCAAGTAAAAGATGGCACCAACATTAAATCCAGATATCATACTAGGATTGAGCCCTAGATTACATAAGTAATCTAACTCTTTCTAAGGCTAAATTATATATTGGATCTACATAGACACTTATGGCTTATTATTTAGCTATATAATATTATTTTTCCATATTTGATAAATATATTATCAAGACTGTGGGGTTGACATATCAGCAAAGCTCCACACAAGAGACATCTTATTTCTTGATTTGACTATCCTGGCACACACAGCCAAAAGAAGAAGTCAACTCAATTTATCAAAAAAGGAAATACAAACTATCAATAATCCAAAATCAGAGAAAACTTGATTTAGCGCCTGACTTATTAGCATGATCAAGCCACCCCCTTACACATCAAAAGCAATTGATCAGCAGGTACCTTGTTTCTTCTAAATAATTTACCTATGTTATATAATCTCTCATATAATAATAAAGATATTATTTAGTTTTCCAAAAAATATTTGTAACTCTTCTAGTACAGCACAGTTACAGCAACACCAGTCTTTACTAATTCTTCCTCTTTAACTTGGATCATATACTTCTCAGAAGTATATCCATGAAGTTAGCATCTTGAAAAGGCAAACACTAGCTATTAGATGGTTATTATAGGGAATTAATAAGATGAAATTCTGGTAGAATGTCTCTTAAGAATACTTTAGCCTAATTTGATACTACAGTTAGTTATGATTTTATATTAATAAAGTTCATTGAGATATCAGCTGGATTATTAAAAAAACAAGAAAAAACAGCCTAAACTTATACAGACCATGCACAACAATAAAAGAAAGGTTTGCAATTGAATTTGACACTTTGTCTGCCAAAATATTTTAAAGCACATAAAAGGTGCTCATAGAGTTGCCTTATGACTTATCTAGCAACATAGTCTCTCCTGCTTCAAATGTTAAGATATGGACAATATTTCCAAATTAGGAGTAAATCAAATTCCAACAACAATTCTTAGATAGATTATTTCTAAAGAAACCTACTTTAATCATGCTACAATACCATTGCCTTGCAAGTTGATGGCTACCTTTTACAGCATAATAGTGTTAGATCTTAAATAAAGCTAGCATCTTACTTTTAAATTCTGTTTTTTTTTGCTTGGACTGTTGTCTTTCCCAAATCCAAATACTGAGCTATAATTAGTTCAGTTACAATAAAAGCAATGGGTCTAAGAGGTTGCTATTTGTATGAAATTTAATTATACTTAATGTTAGCAAAAAAGGTTTTTATTTTTTGTCTCCCAATCACTTTTCTACATAGCTATGAATGATTTGTATTCTTTCAAAAGGTATTAGTTGACTTTTTTATAATGAAAATAGTGAGAAAATACTAAAAACTGCTGCATTACAATGAGACTTATCCATCTTTCAAGAAGACCAGGAATATCATATTTTTTACATCAAAAACTCTTTGTTTTCTTAATATCTCATATTGAGGTATGTATAGTTTAAATTTTGATCCAAGTATGGTGTATCTCATTGTCCCTATGTCAAATATCAAATCTATAACTTGGTAGCATTTCTTGGTCTGTGGGGACTATATCAGAACTAAAAAGTTAAAATTACTGCATAACAGGGGAGCCTCTTTTTACAAATGAACTTGTTATAGTTTCTTATCTAGGTTGGGGTGAAAAATTCTGGAAAGAGGGAGAGAAATATATATGAATAAATAATCTTTAGTAAAAAAATGAGAATTCTTATAATAATGTACAGTAGCTTTCCAGCCTGTTGAGGCAAACAAATATTATTCAGTTTAGAGCATATAGGTCCAGTCACACAACAAATTCCAACTTGTTAGATCTAAATAGAAGATAATTCCACAGAAAATGTGCGCTATTTGGAAAAAATGTCTAGTCACACAACAACCTATCAAACTGGGTACAAATGTATAATTATTCAACAAAAAGTGTACCAAACAATAGAACACATGAGTTATAGTCACAGATCACATCTACTATTTTTACTATGTTTTTTGTGAAAACATGAAACTCAGTCACAAAAGTTACAAACTTGAT
Source organism: Entomophthora muscae (assembly GCA_014839935.2). NCBI lineage: Eukaryota > Fungi > Entomophthoromycota > Entomophthoromycetes > Entomophthorales > Entomophthoraceae > Entomophthora > Entomophthora muscae. The sequence goes on from QTSX02002969.1 coordinate 200,027, forward strand.
CCAACAACAAACCCTAATAGCAATTGAAACAGACAACAAAAATACATAATATCAAAAAAATCAGTAAATCTATAATACTGTTACTAGCTCCTCCTAATTAAGACACAAAATCTAGAACATGAAAAGGAAAAAAAATGTAATAAGTGTCTGTTTTGGGATTAAAATTATCAAATAAATTAAAATTATCAAAACATACAATTAACAGTGAACATGTATGGCAAAAATAATTAATATAGAAATATAAAATCTAATTTGAAATAAAAAGTAGTGACTACAAGCCTTTAAGCTACTATATATGGACAGATAAAAATTACAATAAATCATTTATATAGATAGACTGATTTAAATTTTATTTTATTTTTATACCAAAATAGACACACCACAACAGAAGGGCCAAGGAGATGGAGGAGTACAACACAAACGTGGACACCCTTGTGGGTCAAAAAATTGATTTAGTGCAACACATGTGCTAACTCAGGAAGGAGACAGAAGAGGAGAGAATAACATTGGGGCTGCACTGACACAACCAGTTCAAGTTATACAGGGTACAAGGAAACAAAGTATAAATTCTAGGGTCCCAAAGCTGACCAAAAACTACACTAGGTCATCACCACAAAACAGTAAATGATGTCACCACTGAGAGGGCATCCTTTTTATACAACCCTGTATACCACTGGGATGGTTTTTTGGCTACTATTATGAGAGGATAAAGCCTGTTCTTGATACCACTTACAATCCTTATGTGAGTGATAGCAAAGGACAAGATGAAGACAACAAGCCAGAGTATTTCCAAATCATAAAAGGGAAGAAGGTGCTAAACAAGTTGCTGTGTTCTGCAGCCAAGTGCCTATGCTGTGTGTTGTGGCTGAGTCTGTAGATCCAATTCCAAATGCCAAAAAGCCTAAGTACAGCATCATCCCCAACTCCACTCACAAGAACTTTATCATAATCACCAAGAAGACGCAGGACTATAAGAAGGCCACATCAATTGTTGGTATTTTGGCAAAATCTGCTCATTGACTCCATAGTATATTCTTGAAAACGGGTACTGTTCTCCTTTTGGAGAAATCCCAGTGCAAGCCAGTCCTCTTGGTTAAGGAGCACAAATGATCCATTTTTTAGTGGAACAACCAAAACTGCCATCTTGCACTGTAAAATATACAGTCAATGATTGATTTTGTTTTTGGTATTTAGGCCTTGGTTTCCACCTGCTATTGCGCTATGAAGAGTTTAAGGTTATCCTGGGGAAAACTTGGGGCTTCTTTGTACAGTTGATACATCTCAATGAACATTAAGTACCGTCAAAATACCCCAAGATGTACACCACACTAAAGGAAAAGGGGACAATCAAATTCTATTACATTGATGAATTGTCCTTTGTGTTGTCCATGTGCAATGCCTACAGCTATGTGCCTAAAGGTGAAAAGGATGATGTAACCTGGTGTGTAACTGTGTGTTCTGTTACCTACTCAATGGTAGCTCTTCTTGATCCTCTTGGCATCAAGCTTCATCAAATAATCAGGGGTTCTCACAATGATAGGACTTTTCTGGAATTTCTTCAATTGGTTTAGGAGCACCTCCAAGTAACTAGTTCAGGTGTCACCAATTTTATTGTATTGGATAATGTTGGGTTTCACAAGGTGGCAGAAATTCTTATTGAGTTCCCAGTGATTGATCCTGGTGTAGAAATTGGCTCTCAACATTTGTCTATAGCGCCTTTACACCTGCTATTCCCCCTGCTATTCCCCATTCCTCAATCCAATTAAGGAGGTTTTTGGGTGGCTTAAGAAAGTTGTCAAGAAGGGGACACCATATGGGTCCCATGATTTGTTCAATTTGCAGCAGGTTGGTATCCATACCCTCTCAGCTGAAACCTTGGCCAAATTCTATGGCCATGCAGATTTGTTTCTCCATGTTGGCCTCTCCAAGCAGCCAATCAATTAAAGGCTTAGCAATTCTGAATATTTTGTTCTTCATTTTATTTTTCATATTTGTTGTTATTTAGTTTAATTTGTATCAACATACTTTCTGTAATTCCGCTTGATATACTATCAGGTAAAATAAAAATTAACAAAGCAAAAATGAATGAATGAATGTAGGTATGAATTTTTTATTTTTTATTGTAGATCAATGTTTTAGATTTTTAATGTAGAATAATATAAAAGAATTAAAATTTGATTGTGATTTAATGAGATTTATTGGGGATTTGATTGGTGGAATTCTAGGAGCTGTTTTTGAAATGAACTGGAAATTTTGATTGCTAAAGTTTATTTTGACATGAATCCTGTACTATATAGCTTACGGCAGCTTGAGTATGGCAATACTATGATAAAATTGGACAAGAGAATCTTTTCTGGTGGAGCTGACATTTCATAGATGGCAGCAAGAATAACTGTTTCTTGAATAATGTGCTTAGTTGAGCTGTAACCAGGCAAAATTCTTTGTCCATCTAGTAAATGTCATATTTTTTCCAGTTTAATAAATATATCAAGTGTATTGCAAGCCTCTGATTTAATACCCTTCTTATAACAATACCTAGGTAAACAGTTAAGTGGAGTTTCTGCCCTGCAAACAGGGTCAAGAACTCACAAAACTTATTATATAAGATATTTATTTTATTTTTTAGAGAGGTTGATGCAAAGGTTTTTTACATGGTCAGCAGGATGTAAGTCTTTTTGGAGCACTAGGAGTCCCTGAAGTCTCCAAGGACGCTCATGACACAGGGCAGGACGTCAGACAAGCTGTTGGTAAGTTCAGATACTTTCTCTTCAAAGTGTTTTGGGATGTAAGATATTGTGTACTCTTTCAGGAAACAGAAACAGACTTCTTCTTGTCTTCTATCTATTTTGGGTAAGCTGTGATATGGTATGGTGTTGACAAAGTCCCGGATGAGGAGGAAAAATAGCTTGCAGAATCTGGTGGGTAGAATGTACTGATTGAGGTGGATTTTTGGGGCCATGGCCAACGCTGCAACCCATCATTCAGTGTCATCTGGTTTTGGTTGGAGCTTTGAAATTTGTTCTGACTTCATAGGGTAATTCTTTTCTAATTTTTCTAACATTTCATACTGGACAGTTGTTGTCAGAACCAGCTAACGCCCAACATGGGGGATGCAGTTGCTGTAAAAGGTCTTGGTCACATTTGGTTTCAGGAATTGTTGTAGTACGCCTTTGTGCTCACCTTTAAATAAAAAAGTCAGGAGAATCTTTTTATTTATTTAATATTTTATTTTTCTTATCTTTTTCTATATTGTTACCTGTTTCCCCCTTGATATGGGCTACTTCACATGTCTTCTCACTTGCAGGTTGCTGGTTATCTTCTTTTGATTTCTTTTTTTTACTTTTTAGTTGCTTGAAAATCTCTGAATCCTTTGCCCAAGCCTCTGTGGCCATGAACCCCTGTGGCTTGAGCTGCAGGCTGGCAAGAACATATTTCTGAACATTTAGAGCCTGACCGCAAGTTTGTCTGTTATATTTTGATATCTTGCTTTTTTGCCTTCACTGTAAGTTTGTTTAGTTTGTCACCTTCTAGCACCACCTTCTTGAGCTTGTCCTTTACCTTTTTATTAAGTTCTTTAATCTTGGCCACCACCGTGTCCAGTTCATTGATCAGTGCGCCTAATTCTGCCATGTTTTCCTTATGCTTATCACAATCCCTTTTATACCAAGAAAACCCATTCCCAAAAACACATGCTTTTGAATTTAATGAAGATTTAATAAATAGATCAATAAATGTAATTATGATATTTTTAATGGTTTTAAGTAACTATTTTGAATTGATATTAATATCATCATATAGTTCTTTGTATATATCAACCCACTCTGGGTATTCTAAGTGACATGCTTTGTCCAAGTACAACATAATTTATTCTTAACTTGGTATACTAATTATAAACCAGAACACAAATTTATTAGAAAGGATTATCACTTTCTGGGGCTATAGGTAAATAATGGATTTCAGAGCGTTTATGTGGTGGAATGAATTACTTTATCAATTATATTTATTTTTATTACAGTAGTTTTAAAAGCTATGGCAATAAGCAAAAACATCCAGATTTAAACAAAATGAACTCAGGTTTAAACAAAATTAAAAATAAATGAATTTATATTGATTTACAATAGATTTGGGTTTATTTCAATTTTGCTTAAATCTGAATTCATTTTGTTTAAATCTGAGTTCATTTCGTTTGTTGCTGTAGATTTTAAAACTACTGTATAAATTTAATGTTTTTGTAGCGCTAGAATCAAATTAATTTAAAAAACTACAAGTGCTACAACCCAGTCAATCATAATTTATATTAATGTTACATTATCTTTGATGCTTGGCTCAGATAAGACACACCTCAGTTACTGTGCCCAGTTTGACTTAGTAAAATAAACCTGTTGAAAATAAAACCTGTCTTTATTTGCCAATTAGCATGCCAACTTGTGGTCAATCTATCACCCAAGCACTGGCTTCTCTGGTGCTATATTGACCACAAGTTTTCATGCCAATTGGCAAGCAAAGAAAGGTTTTATTTTCAACAGGCTTAATTTACTAAGTTAAACTGGGCGCAATAACAGAGGCCTGTCTTGTCTAAGCCAAGTACCAAAGACAATGGAAGATCACTATCAATTCTGATTGGATGGTCTGTAGCATTTTTAGGTTTTTTAATTCACTTTATTGTAGCACTACAAAAACATTAAATTTATAATAGAAATAAATAGAATTATTAAATGTTAAAGCAGCTGAATTTATATTATGGCATTATCAAAATTAATTATCACAGTAGTTAAATGTAAAATATATTTTTACCACAATAAAAATACTTACTAGTTGACCAATATATATTATATAATTAAAAAATTGTTTGGGGGCAAGGTTTATTCAGCAAAATTTGTGAGTGGAGGGGGCAAACTAGGTGGTGGACTGGGTTGTGGGGGAAACTCGATTGGCTGGGGGTGGGTTCTGGTCAACTGGGAGGGTTGGCTAGGGTCTGTGGCAGCTGGGGGTCCTAGGGCGCATTGTTGTTTTGAATGGCTTAGAGAAATTGATGGTAAATGACATTATACTCATGCTTGGAGAGAACATTGATTAGCTTGTTTGCTGGGGACTTACAAGGGGGAAGCTTTGGATCTGCTGATGATTGGCTGCCAGTGTGGGTGTTCAGGGCCATTTTGGTCAACATTTCAGCAATCCTCTGACAAGGAAACAGCACTGAAGAGTTGTTGGCCGCATTAACCACCTGGTTGAAGGTTGTGGGGATGCGCTCTTAGATTGTGTCCCCAATGCTGAAGAACAACGCATTTCCCAGGTGTAGATTGGCATGGCCAGCAGGGAAAATTGAGACATTGTGGCCGCCTTCTTGGATCTTCTTGAATTTCAGTTCAGCACACTCCATTGGGTGGCTCAGAAAACCCCTAAATTTAGAATTACCCAAGCTCCAGATGGCAAGCAGGTCAGAGATTAATTTCCTGTACTAGTAACTATTGGTGTAACTGGATGTGGTTTATTAAAATACTGTCCCTTTAGGGGAAGTATCTAGGAATGCACCAATGGCAGTGCCCTCTTTTTCCTTCTTTTTACCCTTGGGGGTGTTCTTTTTACTCAAATTCCCATACTTCTGGACTTGCAATGATAATTTATAATAGGCTATAAAAACAACATTGTCTTAGTTGCTTGACAGGCAGCAGGTGATTGTGGCATCAATAATGGTGCTGTGTGGCAAATCAGAGCCACCATCTAACTCACTGGTCAACCAATTGGTCAGAACCAGAACACTAACAGCAAGCCAATAAATCCATAGCTGTGCAGTTCAGCAAACAATAAAAATGTTATGGAGCCCAAGTAGGCAACAGACCTCAGTCATTTGAAGGTAAAGGTACCACCAGAGAAGGTCAATCATAATGAGATAGGCATATTTGATCTGGGAGTCAACCTGTTTCTTTGGCTTCTTGGTCAGCTTTTTACCACCTCTCTTAAATAGGGCTCAGAATTCACATCTTACCACTGCCCTGGTGAATTGTAGGTGGGTGAAAATTTTGGAAAATGCCATGCCACTCTGTTTGAGGCTCATTATCTCTTCAATTATCTCATTGGTTACTAGTTATTGTTTTTGGGGCCCACTGGGCATAATGAGACCCAGATTAGGTAGTGCTTTCTCTGATTGGCCCAACTTGTCAAGCAATGGTTAGATTGAGTTGGAGGGGACCACAGTTGCCCAGTCTCCAAAATGCAGCACAGGCTCAGGTTGGGCCTGGTCTTGGGGATCACCATACTGGCTATCAGAAAAGCCTCCCATTGATGAGCCTGGTGACACATATAACTCAGCCTCCTCCCAATTTAAGTTGAATTTGGTATAGTCAGGAACCATAGTGGTTGTGCTCCCTTGATTAGCAGTCTGAGCTTGGAGTTGCTCTTGGTACTGCTCCTCAACAATATAAAAGCTATCTTCACTTGCAAAACTCACTTTAAACAAAAAAACAATAAAAATTCTATTAAAAACAGAAGGGAAAAGTTTTTTAGAGTATTAGTTTTATTTAAATGAGTGCTCCTTTTTGAGACATGCTCTTAGACACAAATGCTCAAATTTAGAAGCACGCTGTCAGGGATTTTTCCCTGACTACATCAGTCAAATGAGTTGATTGCTTAAAAAACAGAAGCACTAATAATTGATAATAGTGCCCAATACATAATCAATTTTATGACTCATGTTCCACACAAGAATTGAACCCAAACCCCTGAGAAAGGAGCTAATGTTAGCCTTTAATCTAAATCCAATTTATTTTACCTTTTATATTAGATTGATTCACTTGATTTACTCTCAGGAATTCAAGAAATATAAAGGTTTCAGAATTCATACTAATTACTGCTTAGCAGCTGATTGGCTGCTTTGGCAGTTGTTGACATTTGTCTTCTATTAATCCACAAGATATGATCCCACTTCTGGGGTTTAAATCCTGACCCCCTGCGGGCCGCCAGCCCGCAAGCCTGGCTGCTTGTATTTTTTGGGCTCAAACCAGGGGTAGATTAGACTTTGAAGAAATCTCCAAACCCAACCAATGAGGCAAAAACCACACTCAAACCATGCCAACTTATGAACTCTTCTAGCCTAGCCAATAGAAGCACCAGCCCAAATAAAATTTATGTGATCAACTGGGCCCCTGCCACTAGAGCATGGCATGAATTACCCCCAAAAACAAGGGCTGCAAGATGATGACAAATCCTGTCTCAAAAAAGAAAACTGATATTCTCTACCTGAGCCCAGCCAATGACAAGCCAGAAATTTATGATGCTACAGAAGATTTGCAAACCTTGTGAAATGCTATCACCCTACCTGAAGGATTTGCAAAAGGTTTCTCATGGTAGATGGGCATTTTATACTCTGGGGCTGCCAGAAAGTTGCCCATTGCCATATTTGCAATAAAGTGTTATGAACCTCTGATTCTCTCATATCATCCCATAACAAAATTTAGCAGTTTTTTATTTACAGATTGATTTCTCTAGCTCTGCCCCTTTTACCAGCCAATTTCAAGAAACTGTGGACAAGCTGCCCAAGTTATATGTCCCCCAGGGGCACCTTACAGCCCAGTACATTTCATGGAATATCCTCCCAATCCTGCCTATTCAGAGTTCACTTTAGAAGAAATTCTAATAGCCAACCCCAAAGCCAGAGTCCATGATCTTGGACTAATTGGATGTGAAGGCACCTGGTATATTAAGCAGCCAAGACTATTCTTGGACAAATACAACTATCTGCCTGTCTAATTAATGCCCATGATTCCCCCCGTAACCCTGTGGCCCAACTTCCTGCAAGAATTTGTGGCTTCTAATGAATCAACTTCATCTCAATATTCAGTGCACTCTAAATAACACTCACTGGACTAGTTGATTCTATAGTGCCCACTAATAAGCCTTTCTCAGAAAATTGTTCACTTATATTGTAAAGTTATCTCTCATCCTGTAGTGGGCTCTTCCCTCTGGGCCTATGGGCTGTCTGCCCACAAGTTCTCTTGAAACTGCTGCAGCTTGGCTCCCTGACATCTATCAATATCTTAAGCAATGATAAATTACTTCATGTTACTGCCTTTGTAACTCCAAACAGCTTGAATAACCTCTGGTCTCTACAATTGAGCCCTTCAATATGGCTTCTGCCCCTCTGTCTTGCCTGCCTCCAAGTTATCAATTGTCACCACCTGAATGCCCTTCTGTTTCACATCCTCTTATTAGTTGCAAACTATGAGAAACTTGGGTTCTTGCCCTCTTATTAATAAAGGTGACTTCAATTGTTTTCAAAGTAAAACTTAAGTATTTAAGTGTTTTTGAAATTACCCTTTTCACTTGTTCTATCAACAATAAACTTGGCTTTTTAGCAGTACTTCTTTTCTTTAACACTTTTCTTCTTTTATACTTCCTGACACCATGAAGGGGATTTCATTACTATTCTGGTTGTTGATACTTTCTTTATGTGTCTTTGCCTTGGAAGGCCCTACTTGAACCACCAACTGGGGAAATTTATTTCCTGACTATGCTCACACTGAAGAGTCCTTGGCAACCAATTGGTTCAAATATCCTTCAGGTCACTGGGGACATAAGTTTCACTACAAACTTGCCTTACTTATTATGCCTGAAGCCAAAGTCTCCTTGATTTTTCCTAACACTTCTTTCTATCTCCTGGTCTAATTGGTAGGCTGCTATCTTCTAGGAAGGTTCAGCTCCATGATGGGGAGTGTGGTGTTCTGAGGCGTGGTACAGACACACAATGGGGAATCTTAACCTTAAGATTGGATTTGTACTAAGTCTTGGTTAGAATGGCAGGGAAGGCTATGTGATTACCTTGTGGCCCTGATTGAATAATATCTACTAGACATGGCTAGAGAGGCGCCAAAGTACTGGGAGACACAAAGACAAAAATTTGAATAGAACTTAATTTTTATTGATGAATAAGAAATGTAAAATATAGTGGTTGGCAATACCACAAAACACTACCAAGACAGTAGGATCACTTGCCACAAGCATGAGTGGGGCATGTGAGTTGTACAGAATTAGGAAACTGAACAATTGAATTTCCCAATTTGGTGCCATACTAATTTTGAGGGGCAAAAGAGAAATAGAGAGATTTATCCTCAAAATAATCCATCAAAGACAAAATCAAAACGTGGTGAATGGCGGTATTCAGAACAGGGAGATTCATCTTCTTAGGCAGTTCAGACACTTGGCAATGATAACTGTACCCATTGGTTCTGTAATAGCAGGACTGGATTTGGAGGCCCTTTCTCACAAGATTAGAAGTCTCTTTCCTTTTAAGTGGATTCCTGACACACATATATTGAAAATAATGATGTAGATCCCTGAATATATTCTGGTGAATTCACTTCTGAAATCCACTATTTCCAATTAGAGTCCCAAAAATAATCAATATTTTCAAAAAAAATGAGTTGTTTTGTGTTTGAACTTATCACTTTTGTGACTTGACCTTATTTGTTCTCTGTTTGTATCATTTTTGCTACACTCTCATTATCAAATTTGATGTAGATTGCTTCAGGATGTGACTTGCTTGCGTTTGTTTTGAATATGGGCTCCATTTGCTTGCTGTCTTATTTATGGGGTTCAGTATTTGACTTGGATTTTGTTGTGTGATTGACTATTTTTGCTTTCTGGACCTAGATAAATGGAGGTTTTATTGATTGAATTACCCTTTAACTGGTTCCATTTGGAATTTTTTGTGTGACTGAACCTATGAGTTCTAAACTGACTAATATATGTTTATCTCAACAGGTTTGAAAACTACTGTATATACACATATTTTTATTTAAATATATTGTATTATTCAAATATATGTTGCAAAATCTTTGATACTCCCTCTCAAGGAATTAATGCCCTGAGTAGTTCATCAAATACGTCATCAAATAGCTCACCAACTAATCATTAAGCTTATGGCACTACTATCATTTGGCCATCTATTACAGGGATCAAAAAATCCAGATCCTAAGCAGAACACAACTTGAATAAGCCTCATGACTTAAGAGGAACACCTTTCAGATAGGCCCCATGAAGTACATGGACAGTATGTGGCTTATTATGATACTATATATATCCTTATCCAATAAAGTATCATTCTCTTCTTAAATCTTCCCCTTATTTTGCATATTATACTTCCCAGAATTATAAACTTGACAGTGGTAGCACAGGTAGGTTATCCATACCTACCCAACTCAAAGGAAAAATTCCTCCCAAGAAAAAAAAGCCAAACAATGGTACTCCCTAATGGCTGGAGAGATTAAAAAGTAGGACAAGGCATCCCGCAGGCCTTGTCATCTATGATAACGTCCTTTGCCCATCAATCAGTACAACACTCTCAAAGCCCGCAGACTGTTGCCCACCACACTGACTACAACAGCGCCTCTGCAGCCTGAGATACCCTATATTGTGTTTCAACGCCTGTGCACCGCTGAAATTGGCACCTTTGCAGGACTACGCCACAAAAACGCCTCCCTCTGAATCAACAGTACATAAATCAAATTCAAACAAGTGGACTATCCTCAAAGACTCTGGGTCAGCAAAATCACCCTTTGTGTCACAGAAACTGCTTCACATTTTGTAAGCAAATGGCTAGCTTAACACCCTGACCAGAAGGAAAATTGGGAGATGTTCAAAGCTGTGTTCCTTGAAAAGTTCTCCATGAAAGATTCTGATGTGGTAATCATGACTGAGCTCCAAACCTTCAAAATGACAGGAACTATTGAGGAGTACATTGCGGCATATAAAGGACTACGTGACAAAGCACCCAACACCATCAACTTTGATGAATCTGGGCTGCGCCTAGACTTCTAAAATGGTCTTTGTTGTGAATTCAGCTATTCACAGTATTTCAATTTTGCCTTTGGTGGGCCATTTCAAGGATGAATCTCTTGCCTTTGCTTTTGCTACTTGAAATGAGTTGATGGCCAATTCAGGAAATACAATTGTTTGGTTTCCTGATCCCTGCACAACTCACTTGCCCCACTAATGCTGGTGGCAAGTAATCCTACTGTCCTGGTAGTGTTTTGTGGTATTCTCAACCACTATATATTCCATTTCCTTGTTCACCAATAAAATTAAGTTCTATTCACATTTTTGTCTTTGTGTCTTCTGTACTTCTGCGCCTCTCTCTAGCCACAACTAGTAGAGATTATTCTTCCAGGGTTGCAAGGTAAAGTCATTTGCCTTCCCTGTCATACAACTGAGACTTAGTATGAATCCAATCCTAATGTTAGGATTTCCCATTGTGTGTCTGTGCCGCACCTCAGAAAACAATAAAAATGGTGCTCACTACAGGGGCTGTAAGCCCCTTGGTTGTCCCCTTTGCATCTACGTTTTCAGGTCCTTTGCCTCCGCCAATACAAGAGCCAACTTCACCTGAAATTACCAGTCCTCCTATTGAAGAGGGCATTGCCAACCAACCTATTACCCCCACAATACTGAACCTCAGGAATAGTCCCCACCTAGTTGCTTACCCCATGGGTACCCCTGACTTAGATCAAGTCATGTTGGTAGCCCTTGGGATAGCCCGTGAAGGAGCCATCCCTTGCCTTCAGTTGCAGTTCAGTTAGGCTGAATACTACAAATTAATTGTGGCTCCTCAATTTCCACAACATCTCCTCTCAGCGGCTGGCTCCACTGAACACTTACTATCATCCTTTGTGCAACCTGCCTTGGCCCACCATCAAATGGTGTTGGGGCTCCACGTCCAAGAAATCTTGTCTCTGCAAGCTGTGGTTACTCATCACTGGGACCGGTTTGCTGCCTATCAACAGTGGATTCATTCCCTGTTTTCATTGGTATCTGATAATCAACGCAACTCTGTCACCTTCCAGGCCCGTTTGGTTAATTCTATTGAACAAATGCGCCAGTCTATCCCCAAATACTTGAGAGAACGTCTATACAAGTTTTATCAGCTAGAACAACCCTGGCAAACTCAGTTGGATTCCACCTTAAACGCTTATCTCACTGACTTTGAGCAATTTGTGCAACAGCTCAATGCCTTCAGTACATATTCCTTTGAGCAGCTACAGCAGGTAGCAGACTTTGCTGCTAGCGGCTTTAATGAACTCAGTACCGCATTTGAGCAAGAAAGAGCGGTCACCGCTGCTACCATAGCCAAACTCCAGAGTCAAGTAAATGAGCTATCTACGCCCAAGCCTAATGTTCTGCCTTCTCCCCCTTCTGATGACTTGGTGGATAGGGAACAGAGAATATGGGACGCCATTCAAGAACTACGGCCAACCACTCGCAGTCAGGGACGTCCAGCTGAGGCACCTCAACCTGACCTCCGGGTTCTTGAACTGACTACTCAAGTTGCGGAGCTACAGCAAGAACTTGCCGCCCTACGTGAAATGATGGCAACTGCTGCTAGTCCAGTTGGGGTTGCTGATGAAGATGGCTACTGCCCTGGTTTATCCAGAGCACCTTGAATCCAATGTGCTAGGAATTTAATTGCCCTAGCTAACAAGGTGGATCAATTGAAGCGGGACCACACTGAGCTGGATAGAGACGTACAAGAAATGAATGAAGTAATCAAATCTGTAAATGATATATTTGCCCCTTGCCTCTCAGTGGGGCCATTTTTTACTTCAAATCTGGCCTAACTCTCCATAATAGTGACCACCCAAGGTCAATGCCTAGATATTACTGCACAACAGACCACTCAAGCTGTCAATACTGGGGCCCATGCTGTTGAGACTCTTACCACCCTTGAAGAAAGAGTTTGCCAGCTATGGGCTAGACAACCCCTCTCAGAATCTGAGGCAGAGTTTTCCCCATGTATCAACGTACTTGATAGCAACAATGGTGGTCCAACTCCTGAGGTACGTTTTAAGCCTACCTTTAAGCAAGTCTTTGACCCCAGAACCTCAACCATTGCAGCTTTCCTAACTATCTATTAAACTGCCATGCAAAGAGCATCAGATGACATCAAAAAGGAACACATCCTGACCTGTCTACACCCAACCTGCCAAGAGATAGTTGTGCCAGAACTACCCTCTATTGAGACGTGGGAAGATATGAAGCAGCTTCTGATTGATGAGTTTGGTGATGACCTTAGCCTGGAAGTGAAAAAGGATGCCTTCATGCATATTGCTTTTAAGCCTAAGGAGACACTAGCCAAGTTTGCAGACAGATTCTACATGGAAGGACAGCAACTGATTACAAGCAGACAGTTGACAGCCCATGAAGCCTACATGGCTTGTGCTCAAGTCCTCAAGGTTAATCAACTTCTGTGCCTTCACTTCAAAGCCCATAAGGCTATGCTCTCTTCTATGAAGAGCATAAAGACGTTGTTGCAAGATATGCATCTTACCCACTCTGGTGCAGTTGTTAGGGAAATTTGAGCTGCTTCTAACTCTGGTTCATCTTCCCATGGTCCTTGCATTCTTACTATGAATTCACAGAATTCTCCTCAGCGCCAAGGTTGCCATAACTGTGGTCAGATATGTCATCATTCTTGAGTCTGCACCAATCTGCGGGTTGAAGGAGCTGATCCAAAGGAACAGGCGGGAAAAGAACAGTCAACCTAGAGGCAGATACACTCTTGGTTGACAATTCTTCCCAGTCTCTTCCAATCCCTCCCTCTATGGCTGAATCCAAGCCTGATGATAATGAGGCTCCTCCTATCCTCCTCCTGTTTCACAATATCTCTGATGACTCTGACCTGGATGATTCTGATATTGACAACACTGATGCATATGGATACTCCGTTCTGGCCATTCCCAAAACCATTACAGTTCCCTATAAGTTACGCTCAGAAAAGACTACAACTACTGCTAAGCCTTTGACTGAGGCTAAAGAGATTGTTTTGCGCCCTTACCTCACTCAGGCTAAGAGGTCCCCTGTGCTAGTGGAGTTGTCAGAAGAAGCTGCCAAGGTTGCTGATGCTGTCTTCAAGAATGTATCTGTTTTGCTCCCCCTCCAGACTGTTTATAAGGAGTTCCCAGGATTAAGATGTATTATTGAGAAGTGAGATAAGGAACTAGCAGAGGCTCAAGATATCCTGGCTGTCCTTCCTCCCTTTGGTTGCACTACCACTTGAGTAGAGAGATCCATTCAAAAAGTGAAGATTAAGGCAGTTCTAGTCACTTGCTTGCCAGTCAATGTTGTATCCTCCAAGCTTGTGAAGAAACTCAAACTTGCCCCTGACCTTAATTATCACCAGTTGTATGGCACAGCTGGACTGTCTATGACCCGCGCCATAGGGGCTTACTCCGCTCTGCCCATACGGTTTGGCAAGCTTCTCCTAGCCGTGCCAGCAGTTATCCTGGAGAATGAGAGTTACAATCTCCTAGTTGGCACCCAGTTCCTTAGGGAATATAATGGGACAATCAACTTGAAAGATGGCTACCTCTCTATTCTAGTATATGAAGTCCCCTAATTTTCAAAGAGCCAGTTAAAGTTCTGGGGAAACACCTCAAGACTTGTGCCTTGGAATATCCCACTAGGGTTTTCAACTTCAAGTATTGCACCCACTCCTCAAACATGAAATGTCCGCCCAAGGCTTGTCCTGCGTCTGAAGGGATTCCCCTCCTAGCCACGTCTGCTGTCACCATCCCACCTGGCTCCCAGGATATCCTGGACTCCCATATATCTTATGAAATACCTGAACGCACCTTCTTGGAGTTGTACTCTCCCCCCTCCTTAGGACGCAATGAACCTTACCTCTGTCCTGGTATCCTAGATGTCTCTCATAAAGACCCTGCTCAGTTGTTGGTAGCCAACCTGACTTCAATCCCCAAGACCATATCTAGGGGACAGGTTGTTGGATATGGCAAGTTGTTGGGCGCTCCTGACGTCCTGTCCCTTCATCCCTTTGGTATGTTTCAAGATTTTAACCTACCCAAGGATGAACCCCAAGTCCTATCCTTGTTCACTGTGCAAGACTTCCCACAACTGTCCCCGGTTCAACAGAAATAGGTGTTAGATTTACTAGACTAGTTTTCCAATATCTTTGCTAAGGACAGTACCAATTATGGGTTAGCCAAAGGTGTTATCCATCAGATAGACACTGGCAACACTCCCCCCTTCTATGCTAAACTGTATTGCTGCAGTTGTGTGGAAGACGCCCAAGTATCTAAAGAGCTCAAACAACTGCTAGATGCTGGGCTGCTGGCGCCTTCCCAAAGTCCTTGGGCATCCCTGCTACTCATCTTAAAGAAGAAGGATGGGGGTCATTGTATTGTGATGTACTATTGCCAATTGAACTCTTTGACCAAGAAGGACTCGTACCCCTTGCCGTGTATTGATGATGCTCTCTGACAACTTGGAGGCTCTAAGTTCTTCTCCACCATGGATCTGGTGTCTGGATACTGGCAAGTTTACCTATCCCCTAAGGATTGCCAGAAAGCTGCACTCATTACTTATGAAGGGCTTTTTGAGCCTACTCACATGCCACAGGGACTTTGCAACGCCCCAGCCACCTTCCAAAGGGCCATGGACTCCATCCTTTGTGACTTGAAATTGTTGTGCGTCCTAGTATACTTGGATGACATAACAGTCTTCAGCGCTACTTTCACCAATCACCTGGCTTATCTCAAAGAAGTGTTCATAAAGATTAGAGAAGCTGGCCTCAAACTGAAGCCTTCCAAGTGCGCCTTCTTCAAAGAACGTCTTGAGTTCTTGGGCCACAAAGTAACCCAGACAGGGATTTGCCCAATGACTAAGAAGGTTGAAGCCATCAACAAAATGCTTCTGCCCACCAACTTGCAAGAAGTACAAGTCTTCCTGGGGATGATGGGCTACTACAGACAGTTTATCCCTGACTTTGCCAATACTAGTGAACCTTTAGTCCAGCTATTACATAATGTTCCTTTTGAGTGGACCACCAGTCAGCAGCAAGCCTTTGAGACCCTTAAACAAAAACTCAAAGAGGTGCCAATTCTAGTGTATCCTGACTATGATAAGGATTTCATCCTGTACACCAATGCTAGTGATCTAGCTATTGGAGCCATTCTGGCCCAACTGGACAACAAGGGTGTAGACTATCCTGTGGCTTACACTTCCCGCATGCTAAACAAGCATGAGAAGAACTATAGTGTCACAGAGAAGGAGTGCCTTGCTGTGCTGCATGCAGTCAAGCAGTTTTGTCATTACATATACAGCACCCACTTCACAGTTGTCACTGACCACGCTTCTCTCAAATGGTTACAGCAGCTCAAGGAACCTGAAGGGCGCCTAGCTAGATGGGCTCTACGTCTGCAGGGATACAACTTCACGGTGCTCCATTGCCCTGGAATTCAACATCAGAACGCTGATGGGCTCTCCAGAATGCCCATTCTTGCTTTGCATCCTGCAGAGGCTGACCAATTATACGAACTAATTGGGTATCCTTCTTCTTGGGAAAGTGAGACATAGGAGGATATGACTGGCCCTGTCCAATATATCCAAGGATACCCTTATACACAACAATCAGCTCTTCAAAAAGGTATGAGACCAGTATCTGCCTTATGTATGGCCCAGTCTTTGCCTCTTGTTGGTGTCACAAGCCCATAAAGAAACTGGGCATGGAGGCATTGCCAAGACCTTTGACTGGCTTCAGAAGAACTACTTTTGGGAGAACATTTGCCTGCTTATCCCAGACGTCATTGCTAGCTGCCACAACTGCCAGCTACAGAGGCCTTAAGCTGCTGCTCACGAGATCAAATTAGTTCCCCCTCAACATGCCTTTCACACTGTTAGCATTGATGCGGTAGGTCCTCTTCCCGCTCTTGTTATGGGTGTTGCTTTATTCTGGTTGCTATCAATCACTTTAGCAAATGGGCAGAGGCTTGCCCTACAAAGAACATCACAGCTAAGACAACTGCTGCCTTCCTGTTGCAAGACGTTTTCTACCGCCATGGCTGTCCTCAAGTGTTGCTCTCCAATAATGGGACTAACTTTAATGCAAAGCTAGTAACCTCTGTAGTTGAAGCCTTAGTCGCACAATCCTTCTCTCCCCCTACAATCCTTCCACCAATGGGGCAGCGAACGTGCAACTCACTCTGGTCTCCATTATTGTCGTGTTCTGAGGCGCGGCACAAACACACAACAGGGAATCCTAACCTTAGGATTGGATTTGTACTAAGTCTTGGTTAGATGACAGGGAAGGCAATTGTGTTTACCTTGCGGCCCTGGATGAATAATCTCTACTAGGCGTGGCTAGAGAGAGGCGCAGAAGTACAGAAGACACAAAGACAAAAATGTGAATAGAACTTAATTTTATTGGTGAATATGGAAATGGAATATATAGTGGTTGAGAATACCACAAAACACTACCAGGACGGTAGGATCACTTGCCACAAGCATGAGTGGGGCAAGTGAGTTGCGCAGAGTCAGGAAACCAAACAATCATATTTCCTGAAGCAGAAGCCAGTTCATTTTGAGAGTCAAAAGCGAAAGTGAGAGATTTGTCTTTGAAATGGCCCACCAAAGGCAAAATTGAAACATGGTGAATGCCGTTATTCACGACATTGCCCCCCTCTAGATTGGCCTTAGGGGGGTGATACTTGCAGAGGAACTTGGCGTGTACGCAAGCAAAAGGGCAACCACTGGAGAGGAGCTTTACAGTGTACTCAGATCCTTGTTTGAAAGTCACCTCTAAAGGACCAATCCACAGGGAGTCCAGTTTGTGCGCGCGCCCACCCACACAGTGTTGATAGTATAGGACATGGTCACCAACATCAAACTCAGGCAAGGGGGAGCGCCCAGCGTTGTCAGGAGAGAGCTTGAGCATCTTAGTCTTATATGTGGAAGTGTAGGCAGTGGCCTGTATATCATTGATGCAGTTGACTAAGTCTTTGATGTGGTTGTCAGGGTTTATGGCCTTATCAGAGGAGAGTAGGGGAACCCCCAAGAGCAACAGAGTGGTGGCTTCAAGCCCATACAACATGGCAAAGGGGGAGTACCCTGTGACCCTATGTTTGCTCAGACAATAGGCAAAGAGAGCAGCAGGTAAGTATAGATCCCAATTGGCAGCGTCAGAGTAGGTGAGTTTCCTCATGATAGAAACCAGTGTCAAGTTGGCACGCTCAACTGCCCCATTAATGGAAGGATTATAGGGGGCAGAGAAAGACTGGTGAGTTTCTAGAGCTTCAACAACAGAGGTTACAAGTTTGGCATTGAAGTTGGTTCTGTTGTCTGATAACAGCACTTGAGGACAGCCATGGTGGTAGAAAACATCTTGCAGCAGGAAGGCAGCAGTAGTCTTAGCAGTGATGTCTTTAGTAGGGCAAGCTTCTACCCACTTGCTGAAGTGGCCAACAGCAATCAAGATAAAGCGGCATCCGGAGCGTGAGCAGGGGAGAGGACCTACAGCATCAATGCTGACAGTGTGAAAGGCATGTTGAGGGGGGACCAATTTGAACTCATGAGAAGCAGCTTGGGGCCTCTGAAGTTGACAGTCATGGCAACTAGCTATGACATCTGGGATCAACAGGCAAAGATTCTCCCATAATTAATTCTTCTGAAGCCATTCAAAGGTCTTGGCAATGCCTCCATGGCCAGTTTTTTTATGAGCTTGCAACACCAAGGAGAGGCAAAGACTGGGGTGCACGTATGGCAGGTATTGACCCTGTACCTTCTTGAAGAGTTGGTTGTTGCGTATGAGGGTGTCTTCAGACAATTTAGACAGGGCAAGTTGAACCTCTTCTGTCTCACTTTCCCAGGAAGAAGGGTAGCCAATTAGCTCGTACAGGCGGTCTGCCTCAGCAGGATGTAGGGCAAGGATGGGCATTCAGGACAACCCATTGGCGTTCTGATGTTGAATCCTGGGGCAATGGAGCACAGTGAAGTCATAACCTTGCAGGCAGAGGGCCCATCTGGCTAAGCGTCCTTCAGGCTCCTTAAGTTGTTGTACCCATTTGAGCAAAGAGTGGTCAGTGATAACAGTGAAATTGGTACCATATACGTAGTGGCAGAATTGTTTAACTGCATGCAGCACAGCAAGACACTCCTTCTCTGTAACACTATAATTCTTTTCATGCTTATTCAGCACACGGGAAGTATAGGCTACAGGGTGGTCCACACCTTCATTGTCAATCTGAGCCAAGATTGCCCCAATGGCAAGGTCACTAGCATCAGTGTACAAGATGAATTCCTTATCATAATTGTGGTACACTAAAATGGGTACTTCTTTGAGTTTCTGCTTTAGAGTCTCAAAGGCTTGCTGCTGGTTGGCAGTCCATTCAAAAGGAACATTACGCAACAGTTGGACCAGGGGTTTGCTAGTATCAGCAAAATCAGGAATGAATTGTCTATAGTAACCCATCATGCCCAGAAAGACTTGTACTTCTCAGAGGTTGGTGGGCAGAAGCATTTTGTTGATGGCTTCAACCTTCTTAGCCATTGGATGAATTCCCGTTTGGGTTACTTCATGGTCCAAGAATTCAAGGCGTGCTTTGAAGAAAGCACACTTAGAGGGCTTTAACTTGAGGCCAGCTTCCCGTATTTTTATGAACACCTCTTTAAGATGGGCTAGGTGATCAGTGAAATTTGCGCTGAAGACTGTTATATCATCTAGGTAGACTAAGACACATGACAACTTCACGTCACGCAGGATGGAGTCCATGGCCCTCTGGAAAGTTGCTGGGGCATTACAGAGCCCTTGCAGCATGCAGGTAGGCTCAAACAATCCTTCTGATGTGATGAGTGCAGCCTTCTGATGGTCTTCAGGAGAGAGGTCAACTTGCCAGTAGCCAGAAGCCAAGTCCATGGCAGAGAAAAACTTAGAACCTCTAAGGCGTCAAAGAGTGTCATCAATACATGGTAAGGGATAGGAATCTTTCTTGGTTAGAGAATTCAACCTCCAATAGTCCATCACAATCTGGTGGCCTCCATTCTTTTTCTTTAAGATGAGCAGAGGGAAAGCCCAGGGACTTTGAGAGGGAGCTAGCAATCCAGTATCCAGCAGTTGTTTGAGCTCCTTAGAAACCTGCGCATTTTCCACTTGGCTGTGGCAGTATGGCTTGGCACAAAAGGGGGGAGCATCTCCTGTGTCAATCTGATGAATCACACCTTTGGATAGCCCATACTCAGTACTATCTTTAGCAAAGATTTCTGAGAACTGGTCTAGTAAATCAAGCACCTCTTTCTGCTGAACCGGGGACAACTGAGGGAAGTCTTGGGTAGTGAACAGAGATAGGACTTGAGGCTTGTCTTTGGGTAGGTTAAAGTCTTGAAACGTTCCAAAAGGGTGAAGAGACAAGACGTCAGGAGCATTTAACAACTTTCTGTAACCAACAACCTGTCCTCTGGATACAGTCATAGGAAGTGCGGTAAGGTTGGCAACTAGTAATTGAACGGGATCCTTGTGGGAAACGTTTAGAATTCCAGGACAAAGGTAAGGCTTGTTCCACCCCAGCAAAGGAGGGGAGTACAGCTCTAAGAAGATCCATTCAGGGAGTTAATATGATATCTGGGAGTCCAGGATAGCCTGAGAGCCTGGGGGATGGTGACAGCAGACGTAGCCATGAGAGGGATTCCTTCAGTTGCAGGACAAGCCATGAGAGGACACTTCATGTTGGTGGAATGGGTTTGGTATTTTAGGGTGAAAACTCCAGTGGGGTACTCCAGAGTACATGTCTTCAAACTTTTACCAGGAACTTTGATTGGCTCTTCAAAAATCAGAGGGACTTTGTACCCTAGGATATAAAGATAACCATTCTTTAGGTTGATGATCCTATTATATTCCCAAAGGAACTGGGTACCAACCAAAAGGTCATAGCTCTCATTTTCTAGAACAACAGCCGGTGCAGTCAACAGAAGTTTACCAAATTGCATTGGTAAGGCAGAGTACGCACCAATGGCGCAAGTCATGGAGAGATCAGTGGTGCCATAGGATTGATGGTAGTTGAGATCAGGGGCCAGCTTAAGTTTCTTCACCAGTTTAGAAGAAACAACGTTGACAGGAGAACTGGTGTCCAGGACAGCTTTGATCTTGACTTTTTGGATAGATATCTCTACTTGGGTGGTGGTGCGTCCAAAGGGTGGCAGAACAGCCAAGATATCCTGTGCCTTAGCTAGTTCCTTGTCCCATTTCTCAATCATGCATTGTAGTCCCAAAACTCCTTATATATAGTTTGGAGAGGGAGTGAGACAGATACATTCTTGAAAACAGCGTCTGCAACTTCAGCAGCTTTCTCTGATGATTCCACTAATACAGGAGACCATTTTGCCTGAGTGAGATAAGGGCGGGAGACAACCGCTTTGGCTTCAGACAAGGGCTTGGTGGTAGTTGTAGTCTTCCCAGATTGTAGCTTGTAGGGAACTGCAATATTCTCAGGGACGGCAAGAACAGAATACCTGTATGCATCATGGTCTTCAACATCAGATTCATCCACATCAGAATCATCAGAAATGTCATGGAACTGGAGGAGGATAGGAGAAGCTTCATCATCAGCAGGCTCAGAGTCAGTAGCAGCAGAGGTGTAGAAGGAGACTAGGAAGAATTGTCAACCAAGAGCGTCTCCACCTCTAGGTTGACTGTTCTTTTCCCAACTGATCCTTGGGATCAGCTCCTTCAACCCGCAGATTAGTGCAAACGCAAGAGTGGTGGCCTATCTGACCGCAGTTGTGGTAACCCTGACGTTGAGGAGGATTTTGAGAGTTCATGGTGAGGATACGAGGACCGCAAGAAGAGGAGCCAGAGTTGGAAGTGGCACAACTCTACCAAACAACTGCCCCAGAATGGGTAAGATGCATGTCTTGTAGCAGTGTCTTTATACTTTTCATGGAGGACAGCATAGCCTTGTGGGCTTTGAAATGAAGACACAGGAGTTGATTCACCTTGAGGGCCTGGGCGCAGGCCATATATGCTTCATGCGCTGTCAATTGTCTGCTTGTTATTAATTGTTGTCCCTCTATGTAAAATATGTCTGTGAATTCAGCTAACGTCTCTTTGGGCTTGAATTATATATGCATGAAAGCATCTTTTTCACCTCCAAGCTAAGATCACAACCAAACTTGTCAATCAGGAGCTGCTTTATGTCTTCCCAGGTCTTAATGGTGGGCAGCTCTGGTATGACTACCTCTTGACAGGTTGGGTGCAGGCAAGTTAGAATGTGTTCCTTTTTAACCTCATCTGATGCTTGTCTCATGGCAGTCTCATAAATAGTTAAGAAAGCTGCAATAGTTGAGGTCTTGGGATCAAAGACTTGCTTAAAAGTAGGCTTGAAGTGTGCCTCAGGAGCTGGACCACCACTGCTGCTATTGAGTACATTTATGTGCGGGGAGAACTCAGCTTCAGATTCAGAGGGGGGTTGTCTAGCCCATAGTTGTTTAACACTTTCTTCAAGAGTTGTCAGAGTCTTGGTGGTTCTGGCACCTGTAGTGTTAGCTAGAGTGATCTGTTGTTCAGTAACATCTAGGCGTTGTCCCTGGGTTGTGACAACAGTGGAGAGCTCAGCCAGTTGCAAAGTAAGGGATGGCCCCACTGATAGGCAAGGGGCAAATCTTTTGTTTACCAAATCAATCAACTCACTCATCTCCTGTACGTCCCTGTCCAACTCAGTCTGGTCTTGTTTCAAATGATCCACCTCATTAGCTAGGGCAATCAACTCTCTGGCACAGTGGATTCAAGGAGCCCCCGCCAAACCAGGACAACAGCCATCTTCCTCGTTAACCCCAAGTGGGCTAGCAGCAGCCGTTACTACCTCACGTAAAGCAGCAACTTCTTGCTGTAGTTCAGCGACCTGAGCAGTCAGTGCAAGAACCTGGGGATCAGGTTGAGGCATTTCAGTAGGACGTCCTTGGCTACAAGTGGAAGCGCGTAATTTCTGGATGGCTTCCCAGATTTTCTGCTCTCTGTCCACCAGATCATCAGCAGGAGGAGAAGGCGGAACATCAGGTTTGGGAGTGGACAGCTCATTCACCAGACTCTGAAGTTTGGCAATATCTGCGGCAGTGGTAGCTCTCTCTTGATTGAATTCCTCACTGAGCTCATTTAGACCTTGGGCTGCAAGGTCAGCTACCTGTTGCAATTGCTCAAAGGAATAGACACTGAATGCATTGAGCTGTTGCACTAGGCGCTCAAAGTTGGAGAGATAAGTGTTCAGGGTGGAGTCTACTTGAGTTTGCCAGGGTTGTTCTAACTGGTGAAACTCATGTAGTTGCTCCCTAACGTACTCAGGGATGGACTGGTGCATTTGCTCTATGAAATTGACTAAACGTGTTTGAGAGGTGACCAAATCACGCTGATTGTCAGATATCAGGGAGAACAGGGAATGAATCCATTGTTGATAGGCAGCAAACTGGTCCCAATGATGGATAACAGCTGCTTGTAGAGACGAGATTTCTTGAATGTGGAGTCCCAACATCATCTGGTGGTGGGTCAAGGCGGGCTGTACAAAGGATGACAGCAGGTGATCAGCGGAGCCAGCTGCTGAGAGGAGATGTTGTGGGAACTGAGGGGCCACAATTAACTCATAATATTTGGCACGTCTAAACTGTAGCTGAAGGCGAGGGATGGCCCCGTCCCGAGCTATCCCAAGGGCTATCACCATGACTTGTTCCAAGTCAGGGGTACCCATAGGGTAAGCAACTAAGCAGGGACCATCCCCAAGGTTCAATACAGTAGGGAAAATAGGCGGGTTGGCAATGTCTTCCTCAATAGTAGGGCTGGTAATTTCAGGTGAGGTTGACTCCCAAATAGGCGGAGGCAAGGGACCTGCAAACGTAGATGCAAAAGGGATAACCAAGGGGCTTACAGCCCCTGTAGTGAGCACCATTTTTGTTGTGTTCTGAGGCGCAGCACAGACACACAACAGGGAATCCTAACCTTAGGATTGGATTCATACTAAGTCTTGGTTAGATGACAGAGAAGGAAATTGTGTTTACCTTGCGACCCTGGAAGAATAATCTCTACTAGTTGTGGCTAGAGAGAGGCGTGAAAGTACAGAAAACACAAAGACAAAAATGTGAATAGAACTTAATTTTATTGGTTAATAGGAAAAGGATTATATAGTGGTTAGGAATACCACAAAACACTACCAGGACGGTAGGATCACTTGCCACAAGCATGAGTAGAGCAAGTGAGTTGCACAGAGTCAGGAAACCAAACAATCATATTTCCTGAAGCAGAAGCCAGTTCATTTTGAGAGTTGAAAGCAAAAACAAGAGATTTGTCTTTGAAATGGCCCAACAAAGGCGAAATCAAAACATGGTGAATGCTGTTATTCACGACAATCATGAGAAAGCTCACCTACTTGGATGCTACCAACTGGGACTTGTACTTATCTGCCGCCCTCTTTGCATACTGCCTTAACAAACATTGTGCTACAGGATATTCTCCCTTTGCTATGCTATATGGGCAAGAGGCTACTACCCCATTGCTCTTGGGGGGCCCCTGCTTATTTCAGATAAGGCTATGAATCCTGACAACCACATCAAGAATTTAGTCAACCAAATAATTGATATTCAAGCCACTGCCTACGCTTCTGCATATAAGACTAAGATGCTTGAGCTCTCTCCCAACAATGCTGGATGCTCCCCCTGCCTGAGTTCAATGTTGGCAACCATGTCCTTTACTACCAAACACAGAGTAGGTGGTTGCGCACACAAGTTGGACTCTCTGTGGATTGGCCCTCTAGAAGTAACCTTTAAGCAAGGGTCTGAATACACTGTAAAGCTCCTGTCTAGTAGCCGTCCTTTTGCCTGGGTGAACGCAAAGTTCTTTTGTAAATACCACCCTCCTAAGGCCAATCTAGAGGAGGGCAATGTTGTGAATGCAGCTATTCACAGTATTTTGATTTCGCCTTTGGTGGGCCATTTTGAGGAAAAATCTCTTGCTTTTGCTTTTGCTACTCAAAATGAGTTGATGACCAATTCAGGAAATACAATCGTTCAGTTTTTTTATCCCTGCGCAACTCACTCGCCCCACTAATGCTGGTGGCAAGTGATCCTACCGTCCTGGTAGTGTTTTGTGGTATTCTCAACCACTATATATTCCATTTCCATATTCACCAATAAAATTAAGTTCTATTCACATTTTTGTCTTTGTGTCTTCTGTACTTCCGCGCCTCTCTCTAGCCACAACTAGTAGAGATTATTCTTCCAAGGCCGCAAGATAAAGTCATTTGCCTTCCCTGTCATCTAACTGAGACTTAGTACAATTCCAATCCTAAGGTTAGGATTTCCCGTTGTGTGTCTGTGCTGCGCCTCAGAACATGACAGTCTTTCCAAACACATTAGACGTCAGTTTGACATGACTTGCTGCAAGAACCTTGAGAATGTATTCTTAGAGGGAAAGCGCGCAGTTCAGAAGTCTGACAATCTACACGCCACCAACAAGCGCAAGGAAAACCCTGCGGCTAAGAGAGAACCTCGCCCCAATAAGCAAAACAACCAAGCTAACAATACCCATCCTCAAACCAGGAATCACACTACACAAGCCAACCAGGCCAGCACCAAAGATACCAACAAGAAGGGAAAAGCTCAGGGAAGTGCTTAGGCAAGCTGCCCTCCCCCAATTCACAAGACTTGTACAGAGAACAGGACATGGATTCAATCATCATGATCCAAGTACCTTCTAATAATCCTCTACTGTTTGCTGCCCAAACTGGAAATAAACTCCTCACTTATCCTTTCTGCTTTTGCAGATATCAGGGCACAGAACTATTTGACACTGGAGCAGATTAATCCCTCATCAACAAGAGCTTTGCAGACCTCATGAAGTTACCTATCACTTGAAGTAGCGTCAAGAGGGTCATTATGGCGGACAACTGAAGCACACCAGTCACCCAAGAGGCAAAACCTTTTTGTGCCCAAATTGGAGACGTACAAACTACACTCATTGGCCCAATCATACCAATCCCCAAGTATGATGTCATACTTGGCCTGGACTAGATGAGAAAGACAAAACCTCATATTGACTGGGATAATGCCACCCTTACCATACAGTGAGGAGAAGTCTACCACCATATATACCCAACACACCTTGACACACTCATGAGGGACCACATATTTGTGAAAATCATGGAAACAGAAGAGAAACTGACCCTAGCAAAATCAATTGGAGCACCTGTACGTACAAGTTTATCCACTTCAAAAACACGGAAACTTGACACAAACAGGCCCCCATGAGAGACCAGCTAGTCAGTGAATTCCCCTCTGTATTCCAAGAGACACTACCTGGGTTACCCCTGATTGGGGTATACAACACAAAATTGACCTAAAAGGGAGTGTACCTAAAGCACAACCTATCTACTGCCTCACACCACAAGAAGACAACGCCCTAAAGGCTTACCTCAATGAAGCACTTGAAAAAGGCCGCATACAACCATCAAAGTCACCTTTTGGGGCTGTTGTCTTCTTTGTGGCAAAGAAAGATGAAGGACTCTGCCTGGTCACTAACTACAGAGCCCTCAACAAGGTCACAATTAAGAACTGGTATCCCCTGTCCCTAATTGACAACCTTTTTGACGCCCTGGGGGGTCCCAAATCTTCACAAAGATAATTTGACAGCAGGTTACCACCAAACGTGCATAAAGCCTGAAGACATTCCAAAGACCGCATTTAGAACTAAATATGAATCCTTTGAATGTGTTGCTCTCAACTTTGGCATGACAAACACTCCCAGTATCTTTTTGACCTTAATGAACAATTTTTTCAAGGAACACATCAGAAAAAACGCAATAATCTACTTGTACAACACATGATTTATAGTCCCAACCTGCAACAACACTGGGAAAACGTACGCTCAGTTCTCTGTACCCTTGAAGAGAACCAATTGATTACCAAGCCGTCCAAATGTGAGTTCTTCTCAACTGAACTTCCGTTCCTCAGTCACATTATCAATAAGGACAGTATTAAACTGGACCCAGATAAGATATGTGCTATAAAAAAGATGCCAGCCCCAAGAAACAAGAGCAAACTTCGCACTTTCATTGGAATGGTAGCCTATCTACGCAGGTTTATCCCTGACTAGGGCGCCCTAACAGCTCCCTTGTCAGCCATCACCGGGAAAACAACCAAATTTTTCTGGACACCCTTACAAGATCAACATTTCCGCCAACTGAATGAACACATGGTTACCACCCCCATCCTGCAATACCTGAACCGTGAGGGTATCTATGCGCTAGAAACCAACGCCTCTGACTATGCCATAGGAAGAGTTCTCTGCATCCAAACAGCCCAAAAGGACTTCCTACCCGTGGCATATGAGTCAAGGAAGTTATCTGATGGCAAACAAAGATACCCCATACACAACAAGAAATTGGTTGCCATCATACACTGCCTCATGAAATGGTGATGCTATCTGGAAGGAGCCCAGGGGTTCAAAGTATTCACCAACTACAAGTTGTTGATATTCTTCAAAACACAACAACACCTGTCAAGAAGACATCCCAAATGGATGAGTCTCACTCAGAGATACCCCATGCAAATTGAATACAAGCCAGGCAAGGAGATGCTTACTGCAGACACCCTGTTGCAACTGAACCAATGAGAGTTCAGTACTTGGAATTGGGGAAGACACAGTCCAATAGGAAAGGACAGAATAATAAGAATAAGGTATTGTTTATTGTAGGATATTGTGATTAATATACTAAATGGGGAAGCTACAAGGCCACAAGGGGGTGGCATAGTGGGGAGTTCCATGTAGGGTTTGGAGCCGAGGAATAACTTGTGCGGGGATCAGCAGGTCAAATTGGCAACGCTCCTAATTAGGATGAAGTACCTGCCATTTGACATTGCCATCAGATTGATTCATAACGTTAGATACGTCAAGGGGCAACTCATTGAGCGCCCCCTGTGTATTGTAAGATACGTTAGCAGGTGAGGCTGGAAACTTGGTTGCAACACCCCCTTGCTCCCTGCTTGTTGTCAGACACCAGGACTAGAGTCTGCGGAAGGTCTGGGAAGGTCCGCACAAACAACCTTTGTGTGCGGATGGCACGGCAGGGACACAAGAAATTGTGGTGAAGTTTCTTGGTGTTTCCCTGGGCATCCTCAAGTTGGTAGATGTGGTTGTCATAGACGGCAACTACCTTGAAGGGCCCTAGGTGGTTGGGTTCTAATTTGGCAGAATTGGGATTAAGGGTGTAGATGGGGTCACCTATGGCATATCTAGCTTCAAGGTGTTTTGTCCCTCCTGCAATCCGCTTGTGTTCAATCTCTTGGGCTTTAGCACGCCATTGGTCTAGGGAGGGAGTTGGCACTAAGGGGGGCTTGTTGGGAACCTTGGACTGTAGCTTCCCCTGTTCAACCCCGGTCAGGCTGTCAGGTGTTCCAAAGGCCAGGGTGCTAGGGCTGAACCCAGTGCCCCTGTTGATTCTTGCTCACAGGATCAGTAGGGCGGTGGGAAGATGTTCAGTCCACGCAGTGTTAGGGTGCTCTTGTGAGAGCTTAGCAATCAGTTGAACCAGGGAGCCGTTTAACTGTTCCACACGGCCATTGACTTGCGGATGGTAGGGGGTTGTGACTATATGCTAGAGCGCGTTCTTGACGCAGTATGCCTTCACAATGTGTCCAACAAGTTTGGGTCTGCCATCTGTGATGAGGCGCTTGGGTTGCCCAAAGCAGGCCACAATTTTCTTGTCAATAAAGCAGGTAATAGTGGTGGCAGTGTGGTTGGTTGTTGCCTACGCCACTGGCCAACAGGTGAAGTAGTCAATAGCGGTGATAATATACTTCTTACCCAGTCTGCCTTCAGGGAGCGGTCCCAAAATGTTGAGAGCCCACTGCTCAAAGGGTTTCATAGCCTTGATGGGTAGGACAGACTTGGGAGGTGCAGGTTTGAACGTATCCTTTTCACACAACACACACGTCTTGAGGAGGTCCAAGATGTCTTGGCGCATGCGCGGCCACCAAACCTTATGTTTCATGATCTTGAAGAGGTTACACCCTCTGATGTGACCCAAGGTTTGGTGGTAGTGCAAGATGGTGTCTCCTCATTGTGTGGTGGGGATATAAGGTGTCTTCTCACCTATCTCTGCCTGGCGGCAGACGTTCCCAGCATCAATGGTGAACTGACTTTTGTTGTCCTTCAACTTGGAGATGGTACCAAGTTAAGGCCCTCATAGCGGGTTGCCTCAGGGCGCAGGTAGAGCATGGGCCAGTCTGGGTCCAAACCGTTGTCCCCAGTGATGGACACTATGTAGAGTTGTGAAAGAGTGTTGGCTGTGACAAGTTCCTTTCCAGGCTTATATTTGATGCGTAACTGATAGGGGGATAGACGCTCAACCCATCCTGCTTGGCGGCATGTCAAATGGGACTGTGTGTTGAAGTACTGGAGTGACTTGTGGTCCATCAGAACGCGGGGTGGGAAGGTTGCACCTTCCAAGTAACAACACTACTTCTCAATGCAGTGTACAATGGCTGCCAGCTCCTTGTTGTGGATGGGATAACGTTTTTCCAAGTCAGTGAGCTTCCTGGACTCATATGCTACGGGAAGGAAGATGCCATTGTCAGTTTCTACCCTTAGCACGCCCCCTATGGCCCTTTCAGATGTGTCAGTCTCGAGTTTGTACTGTCAGTTTTGGTTGGGAAACTGCAGTACTGGTGCTGTTGTGAGCCTTTGCTTCAACGTCTCAAAGGCTTGATCTCTGTTGGGGGTCCAATGGAAGCACTGTTTGGTATTGAGGAGCTTGGTGAGAGGTGCAATTAGTTCCCCGCAATTGGGGATGAACTTGTGTACATAGGCAACCATGCCCAAGAATGTCTGCACCTGGCCCACATTAGTGGGGGCAGCATGCTAGTGATTGCCTTGATTTTGGCAGGGTTGAGCCTTATCCCTTGGGCAGAGATGGTATGCCCAAGGAATAACAACTCCAACTTGAGAAACTCACATTTGGAGGGTTTAGCTTTTAGCTGGTTTTCCCAAAGGGTGTTGAGGACAGCACGGAGGTGTTGGAGGTGCGTGGTTTGATCTTGACTGAAGACAATAATGTTGTCAAGGTACACCACCACACACTTTCCAATCAATTCCTCAAAGGCTTTGTTCATCAATATGGCAAAGATGGAGGGAGCGTTGGTCATTCCAAAGTTCATGACACGACACTCAAACAACCCGTAGCGCGTGCAAAAGGCAGTTTTTGTCTCATCCCCTGGTGCAATGCAGACCTGGTTGTACCCTGCAGTGAGATCAATCTTGCTAAAGACCTTTGCGCCTGTGAGTGTATCAAACAGGTTGTCAATCAGCGGCAGGGGTATTTATTTTTAACTGTCACCTCATTTAGGGTGTGGTAGTCTGTGACCAGGCAAAGGGACCCAACCTTCTTGGCTATGAAGAAGACCACCGCCCCGTATGGAGAGAGCGAGGAGTAAATGAAGCCCTTATCAAGCGCGTCCACAAGGTGCTGGCAGAGAGTTTCATCTTCCTTTGGCGTGAGACGGTATAGTGGTCATGCTTTAGGTAACAATCCTTGAAGTTGTACAGCGTGCTGGATCTCCTGGGGTGGAGGTAGTTGTTCGAGTGTTTCACTGAATACGTCCTTGTACTCCTCAAGGAGTGCAGCTAGCGCTGGTGGTGGTGATGTTGACAAGGGAGGGACTGCAGATGGTTCTGCACAGATAACTTTGACTGAACATTGATTAAAGTCTAGCCTCCCCCCCTTGAAATCATATGAGCCTGTTTCCATCATTCTGACAAACACAGTGTCATGTAGTAGTTTGTTCATTTCCATGGGGTAGATCTGGAACACCACCCTGTTTCTATTGAGGGTGATGACAGATGTATCCCAGTCAATGTAGGGGCGGTTATGTTGGAGCCAGTTGAGGCCAGCAATTACATCATGGCTGAGGTCTGCCATGATTGGCCCAGAGAGTTTAACCTGGAAGTTTCACATCCTTACAGAGAAGGGCACCATCTTGTGGGTGATGGCAATTCTGCGGGAATCAGCTACATGTACTGCTTTGAATCTGCTGGGTACTCAATCTAATTGCTGGGAGTCAGCAAACGCTTGATCTACCATGGTGTGATTGGCCCTGGTATCTACCAGTAGCTTGTGAGTGTTCCCACAGAAACAGAAGGGATAGGACAAGTGTGTTACTTTATTTGAGGAGTGGGCGGCTTGCAACACAGGGTCATCACTATGGACCTGAAAGACGTCCTGAGTTTTAACCTTGTGAAGACTGTAGTTGCAGGAGGTCTTTGCAGGCAAGGGCTGAGAGGACAGGTCAGTCAGGGTTGTAAAGCCTCTTGTTTCTACAACCCCCAGGCTTTTCCCTAGTCCTCAATTAGTGCTAGCTGGAGCTCCCCCTTGCAGGGGCACTTAGTTGCACTTTCTTGTTGGCGAGGTTGACAACGGCCCACCTGACCTTGTCCATTGTTAGATGCAGAACGTGGTTAGGGCAGAGCATTGTTGGTGCGACGGAAACCCATTGAAGCCTGGTTATTGGCCTCTATGATGGCTTTATAGCAGTTGTCAATAGAGGTGCAGCGGCTGACGGGGACCCACTTGCAGATATGGGGTTTTAACCCATTAACAATAAGGGTGAGCAACATGGCATTCCCATCAGTCACTGCTTCAGGGGCGGCAGCAAGGGCTTGTTGCCACGCGGCAAGATACTTGGGGACAGAACCAGTCTGCTTGATGGCTAAGAGGGGAGTCCCCAAGACGATGGGAGAGAAAGATTCACTATATCAGGACTTGGCGGCATCTCGAAATGTTGCCCAGGTGACGTCAAACTCCTGGCTGGCCCAATTGGTGAACCACACGGCGGCGGGCCCTGTAAGGCAGCCAGATGCAGTGGCAACCCACATGGACTCAGGGACCTGACAGATACAAAGGCGCGTTTTGGTGGACTGGAGCCAACTAACAATGTCAGCTCCTTTGACACTGCCAGTGAAGGACTCTAGTTGGAGGTTGAGCATATGTTGCGACAGATCCAACTGTGGCAGGGTGACGCTAGCGTCACGCTGCCCGAGGCGGAGCCAATTGTATACACTGGTAAGAACTAGTTGATCTTGATAGATGACATAACCTTTGGGAATGTCCCCCTTGGGGATTGGAAGGAATGTCTCTTGTTGTGGAGTAGCCATGCGGCCCGTACTCCGTCCTTTCTTGGGGGGAATTTTGTTTTTAAGATAGGTTGTAAACCTACCTGTACTACCACTGTTGCAACTGAACCAATGAGAGTTCAGTACTTGGAATTGGGGAAGACAACAGTCCAATAGGAAAGGACAGAATAATAAGAATAAGGTATTGTTTATTGTAGGATATTGTGATTAATATACTAAATGGGGAAGCCACAAGGCCACAAGGGGGTGGCATAGTGGGGAGTTCCATGTAGGGTTTGGAGCCAAGGAATAACTTGTGCGGGGATCAGCAGGTCGAATTGGCAGTGCTCCTAATTAGGATGAAGTACCCGCCATTTGACATTGCCATCAGATTAATTCATAACGTTAGATACGTCAAGGGGCAACTCATCGAGCGCCCCCTGTGTATCGTAAGATACATTAGCAGGCAAGGCTGGAAACTTGGTTGCAACAACCCTGTCAAGGCTATGCAATAAACACATCCTCTGCACTGATGGCGACCCCGACTGGCCCATGTTAATCATGAGAAATCTCCAGGAAGGGTTCCCACCTGGCACCCCAATGGACATCCAAGAGAAGGTCCTTAAGAACAAACACCTGTTCAAAAACTTATATGGCACGTTACACCAAATACTTCCAAATGGTGACACTGTACCCTATGTCCCGTCAACACAAAAGATTGACACAATCCTCCGATATCACAGAGACCTTGGACACACCTGCAGCAGAAACTTGCATGAATACCTCAAGACACGCTACTGGTGGCCCAACTTGCTAGATGATATCAGAGAGGTACTGGAACAATGCGAAGTCTGTGAGAAGTACGCCCGAACCAAAGCACCACCCAAGTCAGTAGTACCCATATCCATCACACAACCTTCAAGGTATGGTCATTGGACATCATGGGACCTATGCCCGGTGAAAGCAAAGGCAAGAAGTACATCATAACAGCTATTGACTATGCAACCAGATGGCTCGTAGTGCAAGCTATAAAAGAGCACAAAGGCAACGGTGTGAGACGACTCATTGGCAAAGAGATCATAGCAAAGTTTGGGAAACCTGACCTCCTGATCACAGATGGAGGCACTGAACTTAAAGCTATTGACACCAATATCTACCTCGTCAAGAACGGAATAAAGCACGTCACAGCCAGCCCATATCACCCACAAGCAAATGGACACGTAGAACAACTAAACGGCTCTCTAGAGGAAGCCCTCAGTAAGTTATCTGCCAACAATCCAAAAGCCTGGGTCAATAT
The DNA here is from genome assembly GCA_014839935.2 of Entomophthora muscae. Lineage (NCBI taxonomy): Eukaryota > Fungi > Entomophthoromycota > Entomophthoromycetes > Entomophthorales > Entomophthoraceae > Entomophthora > Entomophthora muscae. The sequence continues at coordinate 233,239 of QTSX02002969.1, forward strand.
GCTACCAACCACACTTATGGTCTGCAGAACACAAGTCAACCGCAATACAGGCAAAAGCCCTTATGAACTTGTCTATGGTCAGAAACTGTCACTTGTCAGTACAGCCACAGGACCACGACTGCCGCTCCCAAAGGAGATACCAGACAGTAATGATCCTAAGGTACTACACACCAGAAAGCCAAGAGAGGATGGGACGCCAAAGGGTCCAGCAGGAAGCAATCCCATTACAACAAGAAAGGTTCCAATTCAGGGACAAGATCTGGGTCGTCAATCACGATCAACACAAACTAGACCCAGGACTATGCGGACCAGGCATTGTCATGGAAGTTAAACCCAACAATACCTACATGATCAAAGGAATTGGAGCTCAAACCAAACTGAAACGTATGCACCACGACCGACTCTGCTTGTGTAAGGCAAGAACAGCCCAGCAAAATTTAAGGCTCCCTGTACCCAACACCAAACTGGATCAATACCAAGCTCGCATACCAGATACTCTCAAGAAAATTCCAAAGGCTCCGCCTTCCAGCACCCCAGGGGGAGATGTCGCAACATCTTTGATTACTCCCTCTTGGGGAATTGGAGCCCCAAGTAAATTCCCAAATGCCTCACTGAGTGGTTCACCGACCAGCCAGTGAATTGGTGGCACCACTATCAGACAGCCATCTATTACGGGGATCACCTAATCCAGATCCCAAATGGAATGCAACTCAAATAAGCCTCGTGACCTAAGAGGAACACTACTCAGATAAGCCCCATGACCCCCATGACGTACATGGACAGTATGTGGCTTATTATGATACTATATATATCCTTATCCAATAAAGTATCATTCTCTTCTTAAATCTTCCCCTTATTTTGTTTATTATACTTCCCAGAAGTATAAACTTGACAGTTGCAACAATACTTTAAACTCATATCAAATAAAGTATTATTATCTTCTTAATTTTCCTCTTTATTTTGTTTTATATAATTCCCAGAAGTATATACGCGACATTTAAAATATATCATTTAAGATTAATAGACTTGGGATGACCTTATATATTTTAAAATAAATTAGTTTTAAAATGAATAAATTTGATATAGTTGTCATTTGATATGGTTATATATACTGCATTATTATTGCAAATTAAAATATTTTAAAAGCAAGAAGTTAGCTTCAACTCTAGGTTTGTTCATGAAAGATAAAAGTGTTTAGTTGAGCATAATTTATCTCTCGTTTAAAAAGTGACTAGATTAGACTAAAGAATAAATAAGGAATGTACATCAATTATAGTGTCATAATAAAATTAAGTTTATAAAATACATTAAAAAATTAAAAAAAGGCTGTTAATTGGGGTTTGGATGAATAGCCCACTACATGTATATATAAAATTGGTTGGTTTAAAAACGAGTAGAAAAGCAATATTTATAAAAAGCAATAACATCATAACTTTATTTGCTTGCAGGAAGAAATTTAAATGTAAAAATAAAATAATGATAAAAATCCAATAATATCAAGTAAGACTCTTGGGGTTTAACCCTTTTTTATTTAAAATGTTGCGCATAGAAGTCAGATATACTATACATATTACTCTGTAAAGTACAGTCAGCTCACAGATTTTAACCACTATTTCTAAAAGAATTCAACTGTTTTTTTTTAATGTAGTACGTAAGGTGAAGGTGTATTTTGAAGCATGTCTCGATAACAATTCACTGATTTTAACTAGGGATGCTTCAGCTAGCTTTCGGCTCTAGGCCACTACAGCTAAAGCGGAATAAGTCAATATTTAATCATGGTTAAATAAATATTTTATATAAGTGGCCAGGAGCCAGAAACTAACTGTAGCTGCCCAGGGCTTGGCCGAAGCAGCCCTAATTTTAACCACATCAATTCAAAAAATGGGTTTATTTAACCTTTATATCGATTCGGCAAAATGGGGGTTCGCTATTGTTAAGAGCCTGGCCTCGCATCAAATCAAAAACGAAAATGCATTTTCTTATCTCATCACTCCTTTCAACCAAAAAATCCAGCTCTCTATACTCTAAGGTTGAATATACTTCAGATAAGATTGTTACTCAAAGATGGGTGGTTAGATGTGAAGTTAATTGGTTAGCCACAGACAGGCTAAATTACACATTAGATCCTTGACCTAAATTTCCAAAACAATTAATTAAAGAGATGCCAATAAACAGAGAATGACGTAAGCCCAGTCAATACAGGTAAAAGGTGATGGATAACTTATCTTGCCAGATACATTTCAGATAGAATCGTATCCCTTGGATCAACTATGAATGAATTTACTTGATAAGCTCAGAGTAGCATAGCGTCTGATTGGCTAGTTGCAGCCCTGGATTTGAAATATCAAATCAGTGAGTAATTTTTGAATCAGAATTCCACCCTTTCAAAACCAAATGATGAATACCAGAAATGATATATGTTAATGCATGCATTTTGGGTGCTTTTTAATCCCTCAACCTACACTAGGCTAGTAATATTAATCATGTCTACTCACCCATCTGAAATCCCATCTCTAACTCTTCATTATAACCCCCCTGTTGATGAAAAGAATGCATGTGGGGTCTCCCAGCCATTCCCTTTGGCTGAAGAGCTTAGAGGAAAGACAGCAATCATTGTAACTGTTCCAGGCGCATTTACCCCCACTTGTCATAACAAACATATTGCTCAATATGTAGAGAAGTATGATGAGCTAAAGTCTAAAGGCATTGACAAAGTTATTGTTATTGCTACTAATGATCAGTTTGTCATGCATGCCTGGGCTCAGAGCTTGAATGCAGCAAGTAAACTTTTATTTGTTGGTGATGCCAATGGTGAATTCACCAAGGCTATGGGACTCGGATTAGATCTTAGCTCTAAAGGGATGGGTGCTTTGCGCTGCAAACGTTCTGCTATCCTTGTGAAAGATATGAAGGTGATTGCATTCAAGGTTGAAGAAAGCCCTGGAAACTTAGATGTATCTAGTGTTACCTCAATGATGAGTCACCTTTAGCTTTTATCAATTTTTTTAAAATCACATATGTGTTTATGGATCAAGCTTATAAAATATTGATTTGCAGCCCAATATATTCTATTTTTAAATTTTTAAAATTTTATTTTTATCAGTTATTAGTATAACTGTTGTTCTTTAAGAATATCTAATATTATTTTAGGCAAAATTTTACAATAATTACAAATTTTTTATTTGAAATGTGTTAAAATTAAAGCAGCTATTTTTAGTTAATTAGTAAAAATAATGGGCAATCACTTTTTTATAGCTTGAGATAAGACAATTTCTAAGCCATAACAATAATTTTGGTATTCTGTTTTTTAAAATCTTACTGTACTTTTTACAGCTGTTGAGATGGACATATCAAAAGCAAATAAAACAGACTGAAGTTGCACACAAAAAAACATAAATGTCACAGATTCTATTGCTAATTAATATAAATTGTTGGTTTTTATTATTTGTTTTTTGAGCAATTTTAGTTTGCTTTAATCTGACTTGGATGTGTCCATCTCAACAGCTATGAAAAGTACAGTAATAAGATAATTTTCAATGATTTTTCACAGTATTCTCAAAGCTATGATGCTAAGTAAAAAAATCTCATCTGTGAACAAAACCAACTCAGCTGTAGGTAAAATCAACCCAGATGCAAACAAAATTTAAAATTTTGAATTTTTATTGATTAAAAATAGATTTGGGTTCACTTCAATTTTGTTCTGAGATCCATTGATTTTGTTTAAAGATGAGTTGATGTTGTAACTGTGCTGTTTTAGCAGAGTTACAAGGGGGAAATGTTTAGAAACTAGATCATATTCTTTATTGAGAGATAGTGATTATATAGTTATTGTGAGTCATGGATAACAGTAACATGATAGTGTTGATCACACAGTGGGATGGTGAAAAAGGTGGCCTGATCCTGATAATGAGTCAAGCACCAAAACAAGGTATCCATCATAGGGGTCATCATTTGTTCATGTTGTTAGATTTGGAAATTTGAGTCAACTTCCTAGTTTGGCTTTGAGTGACTGGATAATTGGATTGCAGGTCATGAACCTGCTTACTCAGAACCTTGCTGGCAGGTTAAGCCTGCTGTTTCAACACCCCCCCCCAACTGAAGGTCGGCCTCATCTGGGGATAGGTCGTCAGGAAGGTTGTTGGGAGCCCTATTGTACCAACTGCTGTTTAGTGGTGGTTAGAACAGTCCCCCGCTGTTTTTGTCTTGCTTTACAGAGTCTTAGGCAGTTGTAATGGAGCGTCTTGTCTTGTTTGTGTTTTCCAAGCCCTTGCACAAGGTAAGTGTTATTTTAGTTTACCTTTAAGATAATGGCAGGGCCTACTTTTTCTGGCTGTAATTTACTCTTGTTGGTATTCATTACCCAGGCTTTGTCACCAACCTCAAGTCTGTCTTGGATGGGGAAGAAAGGTATTATGTAAGTGTTTTTCTTCTCTTTCTGATTGGTTGCTGTTGGCCTGTATGATTTGAGGGTCCGAGCAAGGTGGAACTTTACTGGACATTTCCAGCTTGGGTCCTGATAGCGCTTGGATGATATTGGGCTGGGTGCCATAAACTAGCTCAAAGGGGCTTTTCCCGGTAGATCTGTTCACACAGGTCTGGCATACAAGCGATGCAGTTAGTAGCTGCTTATACCAGTCCTCAGGTCTCCCAGTTGTGAGCTTGGCCAGGGCCTGCACTAGGCTGCCATTCAGCTGCTCCACGCATCCATTGGCCTGAGGATGGTAGGGTGTTGTCACTGTGTGCTGGACCCCATTCTTGGTGAGGTATATGTTGGTATCTTTGGAGGTCAGTTTCTTGCCTCTGTTGGTTATCAGGAGTTCTGACTTTCCAAACTTACTGATGATTTCTTTTCCTATGAACTGCTGCACGGCATTGCCTGTGTGAGATCTCACTGCTTGTGCCACTGGCCAGCAAGTGGCAAAGTTGATAGCAGTGATGATATATTTCTTTTTGTTGTGCTTTCCTGGCATGGGTCCCACAATATCTAGGGCCCACACTTTGAAGGGTAGTTGTGAGTAAATAGGCAGTACAGACTTAGGAGGGGTATCACTTTTTGAAAATTTTCACATACTTTGCATTGCTCTAGAACTTCCTAGACATCCTGTTATAGGATTGGCCATCATGCCTTGTGCTTGAAAAATTCATAAATATTGCAACTCTTGGTGTGCCCTAAGTCTCTGTGATAGTTTAGAATGGTGTCAACTTGTTGGTGTGTAGAGATATATGGGATAGTGCTCTCATCAGACATCTTGTGGTGTAGCGTCCCATATACATACATGAAGAGGTGTTCATTTTTGATGACTGTCTCTTTAGTGATGTTGGTAGTACTTGAAGGGAAGCATTCATCCTTTATTTGGAGTACCAGGAGAGGCCAGTCTGGGTCAAGCCCATTCTCACCTCTTGTGGCCCTAACATACAGGTGTGAGAGTGATCTGTCATGGCAAGCTCTGGACCAGGTTTGTACTGTATGACCATATTGAACCTTTCTAGGAGCTCCATTCAACTTGCTTGTTGGCAGGAAAGGTTTGCCTGCGTTTTAAAGTATATGAGCAATTTGTGGTTGGTTAATGCTGTGAATTTCTCTTGGCGTTCCAAGTAACAACGTCATTTGGCCAGGCAGTGTACAATTGTCAACAATTCTTTGTCATGTATGGGGTATTGGCACTTGCTGTCTGTCAGTTTATGTGACTCATAGGCTACAGACAGGAAGTTATCATTATTGTTCTTGATTTGTAGTACTCCCCCAATGGATGCGTCAGAGGCGTCTGTTTCCATTTGATATTTCCCATTGTGTTTAGGGTATTGTAGGATGGGTGCAGTTGTGAGTTTTTCTTTAATATGTCTGAAGCAAAGATTGCATTGGGGAGCCCATACAAGCTTGGATTTGATGCCAGTTATGGTGGACAGAGGTGCAGTCAGGACGCCACAGTTGGGGATGAATTGCCGTACATAGGCGACCATTCCCAGGAATGTGTGGAGTTCTGACTTTTCCTTGGGAGGTGACATCTTGCAGATAGCCTGGATTTTCTGGTTGTTGGGCTTAATGCCATTTCTTGACACTATGTGTCCCAGGAAGGGTAACTGTTTGTGGAAGAACTGGCATTTGGAAGGCTTAGCTAGCAGTTTGTGTTGGTCCAGGGTAGCAAAGATTGCTTCCAAGTCCTTGTGGTGTTGCTCTACCAAGGGGCTGCAGACAATGATGTTGTCCAGGTACACTAGGGCATGCTTTCCAATGTGAGAAGCAAACACCTTGTTAATAATGGTGACAAAGAGCAATGGTGCATTTGTCATCCTGTTGTAACTGTGCTGTTTTAGCAGAGTTACAAGGGGGAAATATTTAGAAGCTAGATAATAATCTTTATTGAGAGATAATGATTATATAGTCATTGTGAATCAAGGATAACAGGAACATGATTGTGTTGATCACATGGTTGGATGGTGAAGGGGGTGACTTGATCCTGGTAATGAGTCAAGCGCCAAAACAAGGTATCCACCTTAAGAGATCAGCTTCTGTTCATTTTGTTTGATTTGGAAATTCAAGTCAACTTCCTAACTTGGCTTCAAGTGACCAGGTAATTGGATTGCAGGTCACAAACCCACTTACTCAGAACCTTGCTGGCAGGCCAAGCCTGCTGTTTTGACGCCCCCCAACTGAAGGTTGTTCTTCTCTGGGAGTAGGTTAGCAGGGAGGTTGTTGGGAGCCCTGGCGCCATACTGGACTAATTGTTGTTTGGTGGCAGGTAGGACGGTCTTGCGTTGTTTCTGTCTTGCTTTGCAGGGTCTCAGGCAATCATGGTAGAGGACTTTGTCTTGTTTGCATTTTCTGAGTCCTTGCACAAGGTTTGTGTTGTTTTTGTTTACCTTTAAGATGATGGCAGGGCCCACTTTTTCTGGCTGTAATTTACTCTTGTTGATATTCATGACCCAGACTTTATTACCAACTTTATGTCTGTCTTGGATGGGGGCAAAGGTCTTTTGTAGACGTTTTTCTTCTCTTTCTGATTGATTGCTATTGGTCTGTATGACTTGGGGATCTTAGTGGGATAAACCTTTGCTGGGCATTTCCAGCTTAGGTCCTGATAGTACTTGGATGATATTGGGTTGTGTGCCATAAACTAACTCAAAGGGGCTTTTCCTGGTGGATCTGTTCACACAGGTCTAACATACAAGCAATTCAGTTGGTAGCTGCTTATAACAGTCCTCAGGTCTCCTGGAAGTGAGCTTGGTCAAGGCCTGCACAAGGCTGCCATTCAGCCGCTCTACGCATCCATTGGCCTGAGGATGATAAGGTGTTGTCACTGTGTTCTGGACCTATTCTTGGTGAGGTATATGTTGGTGTCTTCAGAGGTCAATTCTTTGCCTCATCAGTTATCAGGAGCTCTAGATTTCTGAACTTGCTGATGGTTTCTTTTACTATGAACTGCTGCACATCATTGCCTGTGTGTGTTTTTACTGCTTGTGCCACTGGCCATCAAGTGGCAAAGTCTATTGTGGTGATGATTTTTTTTATTGTGTTTTCTTGGCATGGGGCCTACAATGTCTAGGGCCCATACCTTGAAGGATAGTTGCAAGCAAATAGGTAGTACTGATTTAGGTGGGGTATTGCTTTTTGCAAATTTCTCACATACTTTGCATTGGTCTAGGACTTCCTGGACATCCCAGTATAGGGTTAGCCACAATGCTTTGTGTTTAAGGAATTTTTAGAGATTGTGGCTTTTTGTGTGCTCTAGGTCCCTGTGGTAACGCAGGATTGTGTCAACTCATTGATGTGTGGGGACATAAGAAATGGTGGTTCTGTTGGTCATTTTTTGATATAAGGTCCCATCACATCTGCAAATAAGTGTTTGTTCTTAATGACTGTTTCTTTTATTATTTCTGTGGTGCCAGGAGGGAAAACCCTTGTCTTTTGTCCAGAGCACCAGGAGAGGCCAGTCTGGGTTGAGTTCATTTTCACCCCTTGTGGCTCTGACGTACAGACGCAATAGTGTGTCTGCCATGGTGAGTTCCATACCAGGCTTATATTGTATGATCATATTGAACCTTTCCAGGAGTTCCATCCAGTGGGCTTGACAACAGGATAAGATTGCTTATGTTTTGAAGTATATAAGCGACTTGTGGTTGGTCAATGCTGTGAATTCCTCCTGTTGTTCTAGGTAACAACACCATTTGACCAGGCAGTGCACAATTGCTAACAACTCCTTGTCATGTATAGGGTATTATCACTTGCCGTCTGTCAGTTTGTGTGATTCATAGGCTACAGGAAAGAAGTCACAATCATTGTTTTTTATTTGTAGTAATCCCCCAATGGATGTGTCAAAGGCGTCTGTCTTCATTTGATATTCCCAATCATGTTTGGGGTATTGTAGAATGGGTGCTGTTGTGAGCTTCCCCTTAAGACGTCTGAAGCAAAGGTCACATTGGGGGTCCATAAAAACTTAGATTTGGTGCCAGTTATGGCGGACAGGGGTGCAGTCAGGACGCCACACTTGGGTATGAATTGTTGTACATAGGCAACCATTCCCAAGAATGTGCGGAGTTCTGACTTGTCCTTTGGAGGTGGCATTTTTCAAATGGCCTGGATTTTTTTGGCTGTCAGGTTTGATGCCATCTTTTGAGACTACATGTCCCAGGAAGGTCAACTGCTTGCAGAAAAACTGGCATTTGGTGGGCTTGGCCAGCATTTTATGCTGCGCCAGGGTGGCAAAGACTGCCTCCAAGTCCTTGTGGTGTTGTTCTACCAAGGGGCTATAGACAATAATGCCGTCCAAATATACCAAGGCATACTTGCCAATGTGGGGGGCAAACACTTTGTTCATGAAGGTCACAAAGATTGATGATGTATTTGTCATTCTGAAGTTGAGTACCACACACTTGTATGAACCATACTTAGTGCAGAAGGATGTTTTGGGTATGTCTTTCTCCTTGATACAGATCTGGTTGTAGCCAGTGGTTAGGTCAATCTTGGAGAAGACTTTGGCTCCACCCAAGGCGTCAAAGAGGTTATCAATGAGTGGTAGTGGGTAAAAATTCTTGATAGTAACTTTTTTTAGGGCTTGGTAGTCTGTGACTAAGCGCAGGGTACCATCTTTCTTTGCTATGAAGAATATGGCAGCACCAAAAAGAGACTGTGAGGGGCGGATAAGACCTTTCTCTAACGCCTCCTTGAGGTAAGCGTGTAGGGTGTTGTCTTTATTTGGGGTAAGGCGGTAGATGGGCCGCGCCTTTGGTACAGCTCCTTTGAGTTGGATGGAGTGTTGGATGTGTTTCTCTGGCGGCAACCCTGGCAGAGCCTCTTTGAAGATTTCTGGATGGCAGGCTACAAATTTGCAATCCTGAGGCATAGTGGTATCTTGGTGGTCCTTGAAGTGTATGATCTTGTACTGGAAGGAGTCCCAGTCAATTTCCTTGAGGTTCTCCTTTACCTCAAGGGTCTCTGTGATACGTACAAAGATGTGATCTTGTAGAAGTTGGTCTACTGAGTCTGGGTAGATCCGGTGATTGACACCTTCATGTTTGATGGGCAGTACTGAGGTTGCCCAGTCTACATGGGGATTGTTCCTTTGCAACCATTCCAGCCCAAGCACAATGCCAAACTTGGGAAAATCAATGACGGGGCCCTGGATGGTGAAATGCAGGTTCTCTAGCATGACATAGAATAGAGCAGTTTCCCTTGTCACAGTGATGTGATGTTCATCAGCTAAAACCACATTCTTAATCTGCAAAGGATTAGTGGTTAACTTGAACTTTTCTACAAAGCTGCTGTTAAATAGGGTTCAATCTGCACCCAAGTCCAGGAGTGCTGAGCCTGTATAACTGCAAAAGCAGAAAGGATAAGACATCAGTTTATTGGGATGTCTGGTGATGATGTAAAGTACTGGGTCTTCTGAGGGCACTTGGATCATTGGACATTGATCCACGTCCTTGGGTCAATACTCATTGTTGGGCAAGTCAGGAGCTGTTTGGGAAGAGCTTGGCTTGCTTATTGCTCTCCCTGGGCTTTTCCCTTGTCTTGTATGGCAGTGATACAGGAATGGGTACGGTTTGACTGGCCGTTGTTCCCATTTTCATGTCTATTTGAACCTGCAGGTTTGTGGTTTGCATTGTTACTATTGTTTTCAGGAGGTGGTTGATTGGAGCGCCTAGCTGGGTGGGAATCTTTGGGTTGCTCTCTCTTTCTAGTTTGCACCTTGTGGAGAGCGTTGGATGTTTGTTCTGCTTTCTCTGCCTTGCAATACAGACTTTGCAAGTTGGTCACTTGGTCCAGGTTTACACGTCTCATTACATGTGACTTGAGTGTGTCATAGTACATGAGGTGGGTAGCTGGAGTGTCAAAGGCCATATCTGAGGGGGCAACTGTGGTAAGT